>OMLP01016964.1:3276-22699 GCA_900302685.1 Spondyliosoma cantharus
AGCACCGCGGTGCATCAGGGGTAACACACCCCCGGACGCTGGAGGAATACTCAGCATATCGGTGCTCTAAATTTCCTCCGGAAGTTAGTCCTGAGACACGAAAATGTCAACACAGATGGCTGAAAGACATACAATATGAATAATGCTCTTAACAGGGATATCATCCAAAAAGCCTGTTATCATGAATAAAGCATGGAGCGTATCCGGAGGGGTTTTGTCCGAGCGCGGATACAAAAAGGTGCGCGGATGAATTCATCAGACACGCAGTCACGGGTAAGATACCTCACAAACGCGCCGCCTTTTATTGGGAATTACATTTGCAACACTGGGAGACGATTAATTAGGGTTTCAGCACACGGGACAGTAGCTGCGCCATCTCCTAGCATATAACCTGCAGTTTAACGGCAGATAGTGGACATATTCCCTGATGGTCCCTTTCTCTACCCTAGGTAGAAGAGAAGGAACCAGAGAGATCGACACACCTCGACCGATCCGAATGATTTTTTCCACCCCGACGCGAGAGTGTTTACGGTTTTGCGTTATGGATTTTCTAAGCAAATGCATTTGAATAGATAACACCTCGGTCAGGACGGATAGAAGAAACATTCAAACTTCATTACCACCTGCAGAAAGTAGACATGCAAATATTCCCATGCAAAGTTTGTCGCACGCAGAGGCGGCAAAAAAAGTACACACGTTCTTCGCTCAAGTAGAAGTACGGATTAAACCTCTTTGCGCAAGTGGAAAGAATAAAGTGCAGCCTCCGAAATGCACGAAAGTAAAAAGTATCCCTCCGAAGGACGTTTCTGTGCAAAGATTACTGAACCTCGCGTCACATTAATGTAATTAAAAGACCATCAAACTTCAAGGTAGAATCCAAGCTGCTCGTAAACGCACCACAAAGACAGCTGATCGTTGAGCCTCACTCCCAGGACGTCAAATAGCCACATTTTTGTATGTCGTTTCGCACGTCTGCCATGCGTGACGTACGCCGACAGGTTGAAATCAGCCTTGTGATGACGCAAAATAAAAAAAAAAAGAATCGACAAGTCACGAGCCTGTTCTGAAAATGTAGAGCGTCGGAAGTGCAGATGTTTGTGTTAAGATGCAGCGAGTGAAGGCGAAAATAAATGCTCGAGCAGGATACCTGAAAAAAATCTACCTAAGTGCAGCAATGAAGTATTTGTACTGTGTTACTTCCTGCTTCTGATTACAAGTGTCAAATGCAATATTCTTGCTTTTATCCCTTTCTTTGCATATATATGTCTCATAAAGTATATCTGAGTTCACTTGCTGTTAGCTCCAGGAACCAAACATGTGAAATATGAAAGTCCGTGTCAAAGGAAAGGTGACTTATTCACTCGTATATCGTTAATGTATAAACACGTGCTGCTGATGATGATGGAACGGAGGACAATTCAGGCCTCAAATGCAAATCATTTCAGAGAGTTCAACGACTGTTGACGGAAAATTAATTACGTTGCTGACTTAAGTACTGCTAAATATATAGACCTCTAACACAAAGCAAGACGAACATGCCTGAAAAACAGCAACATTTGTGTATCTGAATTGTCTAATGGTGCAAATCTGATCTTGAACAGCAGAAATCGATACTTTTTCAACCAAAAATTTGCCTCGTCTGAAGGATTTAGATTTCTGTGTGCGTTCAGACGGCAAACTAAAAGACTCTGAGGCCATCTAGTGGATCACAGCAGCACTAACAAGGCATTTAAAAAGTGTCATTTAGTATCCAACGACAGTGCAGTGGCTCCAGTTACAGACCGCAATGTTTTGATCGGACACTCTGGCACCGAGAGGTTATTTCACTACGATTGAATGCCCACAGTTTGCGACATGGATCAGATTCCCACACTGAGCCCACGTGCTTTAGTTATTTGCTCATTGATTGGTATTTTCTGACGTCGTGTCTTTAATCATTTCTGCAGCTCAAAACGCACCTTCTCCTGCAAGCATCTGCTTAGCTAAGGGACTGACCGGATGTTTGGCCGACTCAAAGGGCAGAAGTCTCTGGTGCTTTTGGATCAATGGCCTGCACAAGGTGGAAGATTGAGGCAATTTTAACACCCAGGAAGTCAAACTTTTA
This sequence comes from Spondyliosoma cantharus, assembly GCA_900302685.1. Taxonomy (NCBI): domain Eukaryota; kingdom Metazoa; phylum Chordata; class Actinopteri; order Spariformes; family Sparidae; genus Spondyliosoma; species Spondyliosoma cantharus. The sequence goes on from OMLP01016964.1 coordinate 5,381, forward strand.
TGGATTTATGCGCCACTGAGTGACTTTCAATGCATGAAGATACCTCATTTTTGAAGTGCGTTCCTTTAGATTTGAGAAGAGACGTAATGAACAAACAAAAACATCATACAATTTGTGAGAAAATATGATATATTAACATTTGGCAGTGTAGCTATTTTAGAAACCAAACCATGAAGGTCTTGGGCAGCAGTTAGACTAGTTAAACGCTTGGTGATGATGATGATGATTATATGAAATAATAATCTATCCCTTATGTTGACACCCGCTCAGCTTTCACCCTTCCACCACGTTTTGCCCATTGACAGAACGGATGACACATTTGTTTCCTTAATCTTTTACCAGTTCACACTCTTATGACTCATTCGTCTTTGTCCGCGGCTGCACGGTTGAGGGGTTCAACAGGCATCAAGGAAGCTCACGGAGAAAAGTGCCTCGGTATTTGGTTGAAGATGATGATTTGCCTGACTACGGCAAAAGGCTTTCTTTGCACACAGAGCCATCTCGTGACTTTTTGAATACTTTGCCTAAATTACTAAAAACAAAAAGAAAACAACAACAAATCAAATTTCCTTCCAAAAGCATGGAGATGTATTCTGACTGGACCCACTTGACACATTGGCTGATTCCTGGTTTCTGGACCTCTTGTGCTAAACCAGATCACTGCACGTTAAATACTTTTGGCACAGCAGGAGAACTGTGTTGCTTCAGACAGACAGCACATGCTGAACATGCAGGAAGAGGGACCTCCTCCTCCTGGACCCGCCCCTCCTGTAACCGCTCTGTTACCTGATTGGTTCTCTGCGGACGAGACCTTCCTAGATCTGCGTGAAATAGAATGACTACTTTTCTCCAGGTTCACGTATAGTATGGAACAATCGGCATTGTATTGTCCAGAAACAAGTCCATACACTCACTGATACAAGCAGCCTCCTGGGATAGGAAGACCGCAACACAATTATAAAAGACAAATCACCAAAGCTGCTATTTCTCATTGTGACACGGTCCTTTGAGCAAAGAAATGAATTCACTGAAAACAACTTTTTGCTCATGCGTGTAGCCAAAAGAATAAGAAAAATACTGACCACGGATCAGAATTATTTTCCATATCGAATTGTTAATGGAAACCAATTTTTGGAGAAGTCTAAACAGAAAAAAGATTGGTGACGCCCTAATAAGTTAACATGAAGATGTCACACAGATTCTCCCTTTGTAATATATCATCAGGCCTACAGAAGTATAAAGCAGATATTTCATATTTCTGTGAAGCAGAAGTTGAACCTATGTATCACTTTTTCTCTGAATGTTCTTAATCTCAGAGAGTGTTTCTGAGACAACGGCGGACAGCAGAGGCCACTCAAATAATCAGAAATATCTTTGTTAAGATAATAATTGAAAAATAGTACCTGTTCCTTAATTATAGTCCCACTAATTAAACATGTACTGCAGAGGGAAACATTAGCAGTAGTGTAAACTGATAGGCATATAATGCAGGGCCGGCTCTAGCCCATTTGGTGCCCGATAGGCGAGATGGCACCTTAAATGACACCTGCCAAGACACCTCGCGGCTTATGCTCACCTATGCAAGTCCATTTAAACGCTCCTGAGACATGGTGGACCTCAGGTATGTTTTGATGAGCTTCAATTTGGAGAAGCTCCTCTCTGCAGCAGCAGCGGCGGCAGCTGTCACTGCAAGCAAATCAAACACACATGCAAATATCAGCTGTTATGGGCGTCTGGAAATATTTTTTGAGCGCATCTAGACAGATAAAGAGAGATTCACTTATAACTGTACAAGCAAAAAATAAAAACTACAGCAGACGGAATAGGACAAACAACTGTTGCAGCTTGCAGCAGTTATTTGCATAAGTGGTGTGTTCAACGTAACATTTATTATTAACTTATAATAAAAGATTCACTACCGTTTCACAATAAAGAACGCAGAGTGCAACCTGCACCGGTGGCGCATCCGGACGGGTTGTGCCTCTAACTGTGATTCCTGATTCATTTATCCTTCTTAGTAAGTTAGCTATCAGTCATGTTCTAACGCGTTAAGCCAGCGTTGCTTTATTTCAACCTAGCTAGCAAGCTAATGCAAATGAAACGTCTAAACAAAAAATGGCATTTTAAAAAGAGATGACATATATTGGGACTTCTTCTCCTTCTGCCGACGGGCATCGAAAATTATTAGTTTTTTTTCTCCCTCCAGGGTGACTGGCGGCGCCCCTCCAGCAGGTGGCGCTCTAGGCGACCGCCCATATCGCCTATGCCTAGAGCCGGCCCTGATATAATGTATGTATATTATCATTATTGAATAAACTGTTGTTTTTTTTTTACTTCAGCTTCAATTTGATTTATATTTGATATTTCTAGACTGCAACACGACACAAGTCAGTTTTTGAGAAATAATAGATAATAGTAAAAGAGTGTTATTTGAATGTTGTTTCAGCTGGAAAGGAATGCGCAACAATTTTAATTTCCTATCATACATCACACTAAAAAAAAAAAACCAAAAAAAAACCACGAGTTCTATTTCATTTCACTGCAGCCATCTTTGCCGCGGAGGCTCTTCTACCGGGTCTATTTCTATGGCGGAAGCTGCGTTCAGAGGTCAACGTCCAGGAGTAACCCGCCTGCGCATCATCGCATCACCCCACTCTCTGCTGTTAAAGCGTCTGTTGGAGCTCTGTGACCTCATCATGATGTGATTCCTCCTTTTTTTTTTCCTCCCATCATCGCTGGAATCAGACATGTCTGACAGACACGGTTAAAATCATCGATCTGCTGGCAGTCTACCCTTTTTTTTTGTCAGGATTACGTGCCGGTTCATCTCCACCGGTGAGTCCCCGATGCGTTTATCTCCAGATTATGTTGCACAGCAGGTCTGGCTGTCAGGAGCTTTGGACCACGCTGCAGTCAGTCAGCACCGGGTCCACCTGCAGTTACAGCCAGCGGGGCTGTATGGCTGCTGTCACCGTGGCGATAGAGTCGTATTAGCCGGCAAGCCAGCTAAGTTATTAGCACCAGCCGTTGAGTTACAGGAAGCTAGCTTTGACTTGACAGCTGAGGTTAGTGAGTTGATATCACACCAGCATCAACTATTACACAATTAGAATACAAATGAAAGACTCCGCCAGCTGTGTAATTTATTTAATAACACAGTTTGTGTACGTAGTTTCGGTCGGCTAACAAGCTAGCTTAAATGCTGCGGTGATGTCCCCCTGGGTCACGTTTGTGGCGTGTCTGTCTGCGGTGCTCGGCTTGTTTTTCTGGTCCCGCAAGCAGCTATCGATAGGTAAGGTGTGCCTCACCTGGTTGTCTAACTCTTCGCGCACGAACGAGCAAAGGTGTGAGCAAAAAAAAAAAAAAATGTAGCTGCAGCATCGTAAATTAACGGTGGCATCTTAATGGTTGTGTTGTTGTCAGTTAGTAAGTTAGCTAACCCAGCTACTGGATGAGATAGTGAAGGAGTAAGAAAAAGCAGGTAATGGAAGTTTCATCCTTTTAAAAAATGTGCTCTGAAATTAATGTGTGCAGCCTTATAGTTGTAGTCATGCATATGTCTCGTTAAAAGTGTGTGTTTTTTTTTTATGTGTATTTATTTGAATTGGCAGGCACATTTAAAGTGAATCTCACATGCAGGTGAGATTTGTACATGTTTTTAATAGAGTGCAGCCTTGTGTGTGTGTGTGTGTGCTTTTCACAGTGGATGCACTCATTCAGGGCTGAAACAGTTGCTTCTGGCTGCATAATGGCTGGTAAACACTTGCAGCATTTACATGCAAACGCCATTATTTCATCCCTCTGGAGTTGTGATGTGCAACTCCTTTTCGGTGCGTTCAATAGTTCCCTCGGACCCTTCACACATTGTACTGATGCTCCCGCTTGCAAGGCCAAGTGATGCAACATCAGCTGATTTATCGAGACAGTTCATGCTACCCCACTTTTGCAATAAGACAAACAGCATCACATGTCACACTGTACCCTGGCGTTTGGACTCTGTGTCTCCTTTATAACCGCAGCCGCCAACCGTTGTGCTCCTTGCCCAGTTTTCGCAGCCTGTTCGTGTCGCCCAGCCATGGCACAGCAGGACGGTGCTGCCAAGAAGAACCCAGCGGTCGCGGCGCTGCACTCTCACTTCATGGTGGGATCGGTGTCGGAGGAGAACTCGGAGGATGAGATCCAAGGGAAGCCCGACATGCAGCTGGAGGAGAAGGAGACCAGGTCGCTGTCGCCGTCCTCCGGTAGCTCGGACAGCACTTATGAGATGGGGTTCGACCACATCGACGGCCCCATTCATAATCTCAGGTCGGATTCCAGGCTTCAGAGGTTCTTGTACTTTTTTCTCACTGAATATTGTGGTTATGATACTTGTTGCATGCCTGTACACAGTTTTTTCTATTCTAAAGCTTTTCCTTTCTTACGCACGTCAAACAATTTGTTAAAGAAACCACCTTTAAATGTTTTCCTAACTTGGAATACGATAGTCTGCAAGTCCTTAGGGTTTTCAGTAAGAAGTTTTTACTTGCAATTCAAGTATTTTAAGACTATTTGCTTAATTTCTTAGTGAGCAAATGTGAGACACAAATAGTTAACCTGGGTGTTCAAATGCTTTCCTTAAGAGACGACACCTATTGGACAATTCCTGGAGTCCAAACTGAGTACACTCTGTTCAGACTACGTGCTCCTCCTTCCCTGGGTAGTCTGTTTTTTTGCAGCACATGTGGAGAGAAAAAAGGGTTTCTCTAGCTGCTCACAGCTGAAAGCTTTCTCTGTCTGTTGGGTCTCTGAGGTGGTCCTTGAAAGTAGGCAAAGATTGCAGAATGTTCGTTTGGGAAAAAGCTGGAATCGCACACAGATATTCACAATCCCACACTGAAAAGGAGCCATTCAGTACCGCCGGGACTTTGTTTGAAGCTTGCAGTAGTGTTTAGTCCTCCTGCCAGCAGCAAGTTTTTTGTTTTTTTTCACTGGGCTCCGTAGATCTTTCATTTCACTGTCGTTTTCACAAAGGGAGGGGGGGGGCGCTTGAAAATTACCTTTTTCCTCGAAAACCTCACAGAAGATTTAGGCCTGTGATTAAAAAGAGATTGTGTGCCGCCGTTTAGCTCAGTTGGTAGAGCGGGCGTCCCATGTGCAGAGCCTTTGTCCTCGCTGGAGTGACCCTGGGTTCGAGTCTCGGCCCGGGGTCCTTTGCTGCATGTCACTCCCCCTCTCTCTCATCCTGTTTCCTGTCATATCTTGAGCCTGTACTATCAATAAAGCCGTATAAAGGCCAAACAACAAACAAAAAAAGAGATTGTAATGCTGTAATGCTGGTGTAGATAACTTCCTACAGAATATCTTCCACGCGTCTTTCTGTCCAGTTGACCGAAAGGGGCGAAAAACTGCTTTAAAATTATTTCCTAGATATTGTTTTGTTATGCAGCAAACCATGCAGATAGTGGTGTTTTCTCCCTGCTGGCTGACTTTGGTGCCTGTCGGTAAAGTTGCGATTTTGTCAGCAGCTTGCAATTTCACAACTGCATTGTCTATAGTAGACGTAAGGAGCTTCTTGATCTCAATCGTTGCTCTGTCCACTCTGGTTTTGTGTGATCGTTTTCACAAGGTCAAAGAGGATGAGATGAGGGGAAACTAAAAGAAGCTGGGGATGGATGTTTTAAAAGGCAATGTGCTGGACGGAGGTGTCGGCCTCTCCTCCACCCGGCTAATTGTCCCTCTCGTGGGACAAAACAAACTTGCAGCGCCACAGCTGGATTGAAATCTGAGCCTCCATTCAGTATGAATTCCTTTCCCTTGTGCTGGAAACGCAGACAGTGACGCAATAATGCAGTATCAGGCCACAGAAGCCAGCCAGCCAAACAAGCCCTGGCACAGCCACACCCTCCAGCTGATAGTCATATCCCCCCGTACCACTCATTCCCCCTTATGGTTCTCCTGTAGGGTGGAGCTTGTTTTACGGAGCGCTGCAAGTCCTGTCAGAGGCGCATGCCCAAGCATGTAAACATGTTTGGGGACTGTTTTCTATCCTCGTCTTCGATAGCATTTGATGGTTATCATAGATTAAGTTGTGAAGCTGTTAAACAAGCTATTAAGTTTAAGATAAGATACAGTAGTCACCTTCTCCGTTACTTAGAAGAATCAGACTTTTATCAGTGCGAGCTGATACCTGTGTGTTCTTTATCTTCTGGGTTGTAAACACAAAGGCTGCTGCCGAAAGACACACAGTTGAAAATGAGAACTTCTGAGTTTTCTGCTTCTTTCAGCTTGCTACCAAAGACCGCATACTTTTAATAACTAGAGGTGTCTTTCTCTTTCTTAAAACAGGCCGAGCATGTCGGGGCTGCACCTGGTGAAACAAGGCAGAGATCGCCGGCGCATCGATCTCCAGAGGGACTTCACCGTGGCTTCCCCTGCTGAGTTTGTCACCCGCTTTGGTGGCAACAAAGTTATCGAGAAGGTGACGATTTTTGTTTAGCGCTTCCTTCTTTGTACTGAATCATGCGGTATTCAGAAATGAATCTTAATGAGCTCTTTGTAACAAACATGTTTTGCATCACAAAGCCACGAAATAAAATGACCATCACAGTATAAAGTCATCAAGCATTTGTTGTAGGTGCAGTAGTGTCTTTGACATAATCGGACAAGCCGCAACTCAGCTCTTTTGCTCCTCCAGGTGCTTATTGCCAACAATGGCATTGCAGCGGTCAAATGCATGCGCTCCATCCGACGCTGGGCCTACGAGATGTTTCGCAATGAAAGGGCGATCCGCTTTGTTGTAATGGTGACACCCGAGGACCTGAAGGCCAATGCAGGTACGTCTTAGCAACCATGTGAACATCTCAACATTCTTTGTCCATCTAAACGTCTTCGGTGATTCAGATAACGCTACGCCAGTCAGGAATATTGTAGATGTGTCTGCAGCAGGATGATTTGGGGGGAAAAAAATGTGTTCTCCTGTTTTGTCTTTCACAGAGTACATCAAAATGGCAGATCATTACGTGCCTGTGCCGGGAGGAACTAACAACAACAACTACGCCAACGTGGAGCTTATTCTGGACATCGCTAAACGCATACCAGTCCAGGTACCACCGCACACTTAATATATCTGTAGTTTTCCCACATTTGTTAATCATTTTATCGTTGACTGAGTGTTGTGACCTGTTGTCTTTGTGTTCCTCACAGGCTGTGTGGGCTGGGTGGGGTCATGCCTCTGAGAACCCCAAACTCCCAGAGCTGCTTCACAAGAACGGCATTGCCTTCATGGGTAAGATAAGCTTCTTAGTATCGTTTATCACTTTGTTGACCCTTTAAGATACCCTCACAATAACTGTTTACTCCGCTAAAATGCTTTTATTTTGCCTACTTCTTCTTCAGGTCCCCCAAGTCAGGCTATGTGGTCTCTAGGAGACAAGATCGCCTCTTCTATTGTAGCTCAGACGGCGGGCATTCCAACCCTGCCATGGAGCGGCTCAGGTAGGTTATAGTTTGCGTGGGTTTGTATTTGAAGTCAGATCCCTGAGATTTCAGAGAAGAATGCATGCTGAATGTTTGTCCCTTTGTCCTCTCAGGCCTGACAGTAGAATGGACGGAGAATGACCAAAGGAAGAAAATCATCAACGTTCCTACTGATGTCTATGAGCTTGGCTGTATACAGGATGTAGAGGATGGCCTTAAAGTAAGCATGTCATCTAACTTGCAGTTCATAATGCCAAATGTATGTCCCATGTGCTTTAGTGCATTGTGAATACTTGCTTGTACGCTGAAAAGCTGTGTGTTTCCATTGCCAGGCTGCAGAGAAGGTCGACTACCCAGTAATGGTGAAGGCCTCAGAGGGAGGTGGAGGAAAAGGCATCCGTAAAGTCAACTGTGCTGATGATTTCCCTAACCTCTTCAGACAGGTCAGTGGAAACTAAGTCCAGTTTGAACACTATATGTTATATGTGTGGGAAACACTGTGTAGACATTTTTTTTTTTTTTTTTTTTTTTTAAAGAGCAGTCCGCATTTTTTTTTTTCTGTTTTTCTGCATTTGTTGATTTGCTTTCTCCTTCATTCTCCAGGTCCAGGCAGAAGTTCCGGGCTCCCCTATCTTCGTCATGCAGCTAGCCAAGCATGCCCGCCACTTAGAGGTCCAGATCTTGGCTGATCAATACGGCAACGCCATTTCTCTGTTTGGTCGAGACTGTTCTGTGCAGCGACGGCACCAGAAAATTATAGAGGAGGCTCCTGCTACCATCGCCACCTCCGATGTGTTTGAGGATATGGAAAGGGTAAAACACGTTAAGCATTGTTTATACCTTTCTATAGCTAATAACTGGAGATAACTAAGTAAACTCGGATTCATCAAACCTTGAGCAAAATTGAACCGTACCATAAATATAATGTTTTGTTCTCTTCTCAGTGTGCAGTGAAGCTTGCTAAGATGGTGGGGTACGTCAGTGCAGGTACAGTGGAGTACCTCTACAGCCAGGATGGCAGCTTCTACTTCCTGGAACTCAACCCCCGTCTGCAGGTGGAGCACCCCTGCACCGAGATGGTGGCCGACGTCAATTTGCCTGCCGCCCAACTGCAGGTCAGTCTCACGCAGACGCACCTGCAGAGATGGGAAGAGCACGCTCTGTTACATCAAATCCAGCCTGTTTGAGTGTGTGACTGTCCTGTAGCAGACAAAGTTAGCACGCCTCACCGCCCAGCACTAGATGGGCCCCCTTGTCTCCATGGCAACGGGCTGCAAAAGGAGGCGGCAGCACGCGGTAACGCTGTAGTAGATCCAGTGGTGGTAGCCGCACTGGGTCACGTGGTGCGTTCCGCAGTGTTTAGGATTGTGTGTAAATGGGTCATCGGCAGTCAAGCCGAAGGACAGTGTTGCTGGGAAAGCTTTTGTAGGCAAGCCGAGGGTGTTGCTGTAATAGTGACACACTCTTTCTGGCACAGAGGACGAGATCCCCAGGGCAGTAGCTCTGAGAGGAGAGAAGCAATACAGAGTCTTCCTCAACACACTGGAGCATCTTGTTCACTTAATGAATGGCTACTGTCTTCCTGAGCCTTCTTCTTCAGTGCTAACTCGGCAAGATGGTGTTTATTGATGGTCTAGAAAACTGAGATCAGATAAGCATGCTGGAGAAATAACGTATGTGGTTGATTCAAAGGAAATGCATTCGCAAACCGTATACGTGCTGTTAACCCTGTTTTATTTGTGGCCTGTGAGCCTGTCCCTTTACTTTATGTATATATATTTACACACACAGATATATCCTAGCATAAACTTGTTATGTGATGTGCTAATGCCACAATCTTCTGTCAGATTGCCATGGGTATCCCTCTTCAAAGGATCAAAGACATCAGGATGCTTTACGGGGTCCAACCCTGGGGAGACTCTCCCATTGACTTTGAGGGTCTGTCGACAGCGCCCTCTCCACGGGGCCACGTCATTGCAGCACGTATCACCAGTGAAAATCCTGACGAGGTAAGCCTCGCTCTAGTATGAATAAAAGGCCAATGTTGTCACATTTTGGCTCCGTTTATGAGAAGATGAAATGCGGTCGTGTTGTTATTGCAGGGTTTCAAGCCAAGCTCCGGAACAGTGCAGGAGCTGAATTTCCGCAGCAATAAGAATGTGTGGGGCTACTTCAGCGTCGCAGCTGCTGGAGGGCTGCACGAGTTTGCTGACTCCCAGTTTGGACACTGTTTCTCTTGGGGAGAGAATCGTGAGGAAGCCATCTCGTGAGTACACACAGCTGTGTCCCTAAGCCCACTCAAAAAACATTTATGTGTTGCCAAGGCTGATTTTTCTTACACAACTATTTAGAGGTTTTTATAAATGACATTTTTGCTGCGTTAATCTTTGTCCAGCAACATGGTGGTGGCTCTGAAGGAGCTGTCTATCAGAGGAGACTTCAGGACCACCGTGGAATACCTCATTAAGCTGCTGGAGACTGAAAGCTTTCAGCACAACAGCATTGACACGGGCTGGCTGGACAGGCTCATCTCAGAGAAGATGCAGGTATGCAGAGTTGCTATTTGAGAACATCATAATGAGAAAAGATGTGTTTGACATACTGACACATATTATAATGCGCTGAAACCACACTACATCCAAGTGTTGAGATAAAAGTAAGCGCTTGTGCTTATCTTCGCACCATGCAGTTCGAATTTACCCTCATATGTAGAGTGTCTGTCCCCGTGCAGGCGGAGCGTCCCGATACAATGCTGGGCATTGTGAGCGGGGCTCTTCACGTGGCAGATGTCAATCTGAGGAACAGTGTGTCCAACTTTCTGCACTCTCTGGAAAGGTAAAGATGTCATACTTGAACTTTCCAAGCAGCAGGTGCACAGGAGAAGTATGAGCGGTGTTTGAATAGAAAACATGAGATGCTCTTTGCTCGCCAACCAGGGGCCAGGTGCTGCCAGCACACACGCTGCTCAACACTGTGGATGTGGAGCTGATCTATGAGGGTATCAAGTACGTCCTGACAGTGACACGGCAGTCTCCCAACTCCTACGTGGTCATCATGAACCAGTCCTCTGCTGAGGTGGACGTCCATCGGCTCAGTGATGGAGGTCTTTTGCTGTCTTATGATGGAAGCAGCTACACTACATACATGAAGGAAGAGGTTGACAGGTGAGAGGAATCAAAGGTTTAAAATGATCATTACTAAAAGACAATGAAATGGCACATTTTTATACTAATTCATTGTCTGGAAATATCTGGATTCAGTTAACAACTTAACAGAAATTAATTGATGCTCTTAAGGTTTTCTGGTTCTGTTCAAACTACTAAAGTATCTCTTTTTCCCCATTCAGGTATCGCATTACAATTGGGAACAAGACCTGCGTTTTTGAAAAGGAGAATGATCCTTCGCTGCTGCGCTCTCCTTCAGCGGGAAAGATTATCCAGTACACGGTCGAGGATGGCGGGCACGTGTTTTCTGGCCAGTGCTATGCTGAAATAGAGGTACACCATGTAATGTTCATGTTGTCGACAAGAAAGGGGGAATCGGTTGAGATTTGCTTTTGTGTGATGAGCTGCACGGATGTGAACTTTGCACGTCTTCTCGTTCCAGGTGATGAAGATGGTGATGACCCTTACAGCTGCCGAGTCTGGTTGTATTCACTATGTGAAGAGGGCTGGAGCAGCACTGGAGCCTGGCTGTGTCATCGCCAAGCTGCAGCTGGATGACCCGAGCAGAGTGCAGCAGGTACTGAATGTCAGGCTAATGCAATCTACACGAGTGTACGCTGCATGCAAAGTAGGATTTTCCATTTCCCTGTGGCAAGAGTATCCAAGATATGTCGTTTTCTTCAGTTTGCATTTCAAGTTGGGTCATGCGTTGCAGCTTCCATGTGTTCAAAATGCGCTCTGCTTACTCTGTGTCACTTTATAAAGTTCAGTCGTCAATGAGGCAGGACATTGAGGCTGCAAAGAAAGATGATTGCTCAATTATCTGAGGGGAACATGTCAGAAAGTCAGGAGGCAGGTTTTAATTGTGGAGAAGAGAGTCCGCCTCTCGTGAATCCTGGTAAGATAACGATGCCTTAAGAGGAATCTTTTGGACAGATATATTCAAGATAACTAGAGGTTTCTTCAGCCTATGTTTAGGTGGAGTAGCCTGTCACTACCTCCTGCTATACTACACAACTTGAAATCATTTAGGATGAAACATCAACACGTGCTAAACAGTGCTGTAAAATGAGTATAATAACTATTTGTGTTGTAGGCAGAGCTGCACACAGGGGCCCTGCCCTCTATCCAGGCAGTAGCTCTGAGAGGAGAGAAGCTACACCGAGTCTTCCACAACACACTGGATCATCTTGTTCACATAATGAATGGCTACTGTCTTCCCGAGCCGTTCTTCAGCGCAAAGGTAAGAGTTCATACACGCCTGGCTTTACACAAACACCAGCTCTCCTGCCTGTGAGCAGCTCCCTTTAAAGATGTTCGTGCTGTGTCTGTCCTAGCTGAAAGAGTGGGTGGAAAGGTTGATGAAAACCATGCGTGATCCCTCTTTGCCACTGCTGGAACTTCAAGACATCATGACGAGTGTGTCGGGTCGCATCCCGCCCGCCGTTGAAAAGGCCATCAAGAAGGAGATGGCTCAGTATGCCAGCAACATCACATCTGTGCTCTGCCAGTTTCCCAGCCAGCAGGTGACGCACACAGCGCCAACTACGCCCACAGAACTCTTCTTCAACATATCCTGTTTATAACAGTGAAGCTCCCTTTTGTAGCACCTCGCTGTTCATTTCTTATTCGCCAGCAATAGTAAAGGTTGGTTTCCACGGTAACCACAGATCTCTGAGAACAGTATGATCAGTTATGAATAGATGCAAAGCACGTTTTTAATGCCATCTAAGCCATCTTCAATCATCTAAGAAACGGTATTAAAAGTCTCTTATAACGAAAAATGGCTGTTAGTTTTGATGGTGGGATTTCGAAACTGTAGCGTCTCGCCAGTTTTCCAGTTGGACAGAAAAATACTGTGTTTGCAGTTTCTTGTGCAAACAAATTATTTCAAAATATATATCTGACCGCTTATCTATCGGGCTTAAATAATGCAATTTCTTTCTGTCTGGAATTCTGTCTGTAAGGAGTCTTTGTTCACACATTTAGAAGTTGGGTTCTTTATAATTCAGGCTGTAATGAGAGAAGATGTCTTCTGAAAGTTGCCACATTAATTAAACAACGTTACTCTGTATTTGATGTATTCTAACGACTAAACTTTCATATTAGCGCATAGCTCATGAAGAGGAAACGCAGACCACCACACGGATCTGAGTTTAAGGGAAACCCACACCTCTAATTATGTGAATCTTTAGTTTTAAGCATGATTTTCACGCCTAGTTATGATCTCAGTCTGGATATAATAACAGGAGCTGGCTATCTGAGAGGTAATCGGTAGGATTAACTGCTTACAAGTCTCCACTGCTGTTGGGATAAAATGCTTGTATTATTTATCTCCCGTCGTTTTTAGATTGCAAACATCCTGGACAGCCACGCTGCTACTCTCAACAAGAAGTCAGAGCGGGAAGTCTTCTTCATGAACACCCAAAGCATCGTTCAGCTGGTTCAGAAGTGAGTATGATACTCTTTGCCTCCAATGTAATTCAAAGCATCACATATCGAGTGCAAGGATTTGCAACCTGTGACCCATAGTGACGGATTGAACAGAACAGCTCTGGATGACATGATTCTTATTTGTAACACTGAGATTGATTTCTTCATATCAGTTGTTTGTTTTGTTTAGTTTAGTGTCTAGATCTCCTGCTGCACAGATTGGTGGATCTACTCTCTGCCTGTATGACCAATGAGTACACTGCTGCATTGTTCTTCATCGCAAGACCGAACTGTTTTTTTTACCTCCAACAGGTATCGCAGTGGCATCCGTGGTCACATGAAGGCCGTGGTGATGGACTTGCTCAGACAGTACCTGAAAGTAGAGATCCAGTTTCAGAATGGTGAGGATTAGCAGCAGCAGCAGCAGCAGCACACTAAGTTACTGGTTTCAAGTGTTCATTGTGGTGACATGTTGCCACATGTAATAGTATTGAGGTTCAGGCTCACTGTCCTTTTTTTAAATGCACTTACTCATTCTGTCCACATGGTGGAGCTCTTTCACAGTAAACTCCTCAGTATCTCAGCCCCTGCGGTTCCCCTGTGCGGTATTTAACAAAGCTCCTGTGCGCTGGTTTGTTAACAGGACACTATGACAAGTGTGTGTTCACACTGCGTGAGGAAAACAAAGGGGACATGGCTAATGTGCTCAACTACATCTTCTCTCATGCTCAAGTCACCAAGAAGAACCTGCTGGTTACTATGCTCATTGTAAGTGTCTGTTTGACAGCCTCTTTTTGTTTGCCGTATTCAAACCATCATCTTATCCATATTCGTATTTCAATCCAGTCACAAAAAGTTTAATTAAGGGAGAATTGGCATTTCATTGAGGCCTTTCTTAAGTCTTAAGTGTCTACACATGGATATGTAAATATATGTATGTGTAAGCACTGCTAATGTGTTATTATGACTTGCTTACAACACTCCTATCCCTTCCTCAGGGAGGGAAGTAACACAGTAATGTCATTCTCATCAGGCCAGTAATGTAATTAATGAGTTAAGTAATTGCAGTAACTCAAAATGTAATGTGTCACACCTCAGCTTTATGTAAATTGGCTTTAGGATTTAAAATGTGGTATATAATTTAAAAAGATCATTATTTTCTATTATTTACATAACTGTTTTAGTTGTGTTTATTTGTTTTTATTTGATGTGATGTTACCTCACGTGTCTAGGACCAGCTGTGTGGTCGTGATCCAACACTGACAGATGAACTAATGGCCATCTTGACCGAACTCACCCAGCTCAGCAAGACAACCAATGCCAAGGTGGCACTGCGAGCCCGGCAGGTCAGATCGTGTTTTTTTTGTTTGACAAGTTTGTTCTCTCCATTGCAAAGATTCTATAATCAACATTCAGTGTGTTTACATGCAAACTTAAGTAACTGCGCTTTTATATTCCAATAAGCTAATTTCTTAACTGTCACGTAAAACCTGATTTTATATAGTCAGAAGCTTTTGACAGACCCGTTGTCCCCTGGTAGTTTTCTCCCAGAGAAAAAAAGAGATTCCCTCCAGAGTCTTGACTAATACTGAAACTAATACACAGCAAAGGTTTTAATAAGTCGGTTTCTGCCACTGAACATTAGACTGTTTTTTTTTTTCTTTTTTTCTCCTGCGTTTATTTTTTTGTGCCGTCAGTCAGCTCCTACCCAGGCCACCACCACCAAAGGGGCGGGGAATCTGATTCCATGTTTCTATCAATAGCACATTTAAATAAGCAAGCCATGCTTTCAAAATATCGTCAAGGGGTTGTGGAAAAAAGCACTCGGGGAAGAAATTATTTGTTCGAAGAATGGATAAGACCTGAAAAGTCTGTGGTTAAAGCTGCTTTGAGTTGGATTTTCAAGATACTGTCCTGATCTTTTATTACAATGAGCTATATGGGATTACAGTGTCTCATCCCCACTAATTCACATGCAGATTTGCCCTATTTATTGACATCAGACTTGGAGATTAGACATAAAAAAAAAAATGTATAAATCCATGTGCTATGGAGAGACTTTCACCACCAGATGTCACCATCTACTCTTTTGAACTCATTCATTCATCCTCCTTAATCAGGTGTTGATTGCTTCCCACCTCCCCTCTTATGAGCTGCGACACAACCAGGTTGAGTCCATCTTCCTCTCTGCCATTGATATGTATGGACACCAGTTCTGCATTGAGAACCTGCAGGTAGGCAATAAAAGAGTAGCAAATATGGCTTCTAAAGGAAGTGTTCAAGATGACCAATTCTGTTTGTTCCCCCCTAGAAACTGATCCTTTCAGAAACATCGATCTTTGATGTTCTGCCCAACTTCTTCTACCACAGCAATCAGGTAGTCAGGATGGCCGCCCTTGAGGTGAGAGGAATAATAAGCTCAGTCAACAAATCAGCTTAACTCGACTTAATTCCATCGTTGAAACGCAGCAGATTCACATATCGAGCTAATGTTTTCTGTCTTAGGTGTACGTTCGCAGAGCTTACATCGCATACGAGCTGAACAGCGTTCAACATCGACAGCTGAGGGACAACACATGTGTAGTAGAGTTCCAGTTCATGCTCCCCACCTCGCACCCAAACAGGTAATTCATGCGCAAATTTTCCGCAAATCTCACGTGCTGTGCATCATCTTTTGCTGCTGCTCCCCCCCCCTCCTGAAGGTCCAGTGTGCAGGATTTATGGGCAGAAATGGAATTAAATGTAACGTTCCTAATGATCTTTTCATTAGCGTATAATCACCCAAGACTGTTTAAGATACCTTTTGAAATTAGCCGTTTACAGAGGGAGCGGGTCTTCTTCCACACGGTCCGTCATGTCGCACTGCCCGTGTCTCTACCAGACGTGCTACAAGTAATCGACTAGTTGTCTAACTACTGTTGGATTTAAAATCTTGAATGTGTATATTTTATAGTTTCTTTGCTCCTCTATAACATTAAAACTGGACAGAAGAGAAGAAGAGACATCGATCAACATTTTTCACTATTTGCTGATATTTTATAGACCAAATAACTCATTGATTAATTAAGAAAATGATCAACAAATTACTTGACAATTAAATTAATTGTTAGTTGCAGCCCTATTTTCTATGGACAAACTGAACACTGGCCTTAGAGAGGGCCTTTTTCCTTTTTTGGATTGTTAATGGCCCCTGTAGGGGAAGGTGAGACAAAGGGTGGTTAACCGCAACCTCACCGTTGGATCCCACTAAATCTTATACACTGGTCCTTTAAATGGTACTGTGGACAGGAATCAGATGTATGATAGGCATGAGTATTGATATTTTTTTTTTTCGGTGGCAGTTAAGCTAGCAAATTGGCAGCACCAGCATATATTCGGCCACAGCTTCATGGCAGTGGCAGAACTTGCAACTTGCCTTTTCCAGCAGAATTCTGAGCATCATTTGGTGACTATTTTTGTATCTCCCTTTCCCTCATTAGACCACTGCGTTATTATTCGTTTGTTGCATAGATGGAAGTGTGCTGTGGTTACACAACACATATCAATCCAGCTATTTTAAGATGAATATTTTAGGGGCTGGTGATTTAAATTATTGCAGCAGTGACAAAGTGGCGTTTACTTCACAGTCCTTATTCGTCCATGGTGCCACCTTTCCTCTCCCTCCTTCCCAGCTATATGTCATTGGTCACAGTTGTTCTCAGTGCAAATGCTTCCCATGTGCAGAAGAAGGTATTTTGTATTTGTTGGAAGCGTGTGTGCGTGTGTGTCATTAGCAGCAAACCCTGTCCTTGTCAGTCCTCGGAAAAACATCGGGGGCACTCTTCTTCCATTAAGAGAAACCAGTGACAAACTCAACAGTTTGTCGTGTACGTGCTCAGCAGTTAAAAAATAGATATCGCCGACAAAGTAATGCGGCATTCCTGTTGCACTCGTGTTCTGCATCCTACCTGTGTGATCGTGACCGGTTTGTCTGTGTGTGAACGTGCGTACAATTAAGTGTGTCTGCATGTTGCCGCGCTGGGTTTTGCTTGTTTTTGCAGTTAGTTGCAAAAATCCTTTTGAATGCCATCATTCACACCATTTTATTGCATGTTTGCGCTCGTTTTTTTTTTTCCTGAATTAACCTCAATGTTTTGGCTCATCACTGTGAACTAAACACGGCATGAGAATGTGAAGTGATCCTTAGGATAACCTTAGGATCTCATGATGCATGTTTATAAAAGGGAGCGGTCAGAAAGTGAAATGTGTGTTTATGGCTCGAAAGCTA
>OMLP01016969.1:0-11288 GCA_900302685.1 Spondyliosoma cantharus
GGGCCACCGTACACGTGACTGAAAATGTCATTTGTGTTGGATGTAAATGAAATGACTAAAACTAAAGTTTGTGGAAGTCTGTGTGTTTACTGTTCGAGATTGCATCATTATTCTATGTTAATTACTGTGTGTGTGTGTGTGTGTGTGTGTGTGTGTGTGTGTGTGTGTGTGTGTGTGTGTTTCTCTCTCACTCTCTGTTTATGTGTGTATTTTTGTTCACCTTGTTCACCCTATCTATCTTAACTACAGAATGAGTAAAAGCTTTGTCTGCTGTATTCAACTAAAGGAATCTGACAAAATGTACAGGGGGGAACCAGTGGTGTAAACATTTAGGTTCTTCATGAAAAGTCAACAATAACAACAACTCAACAATAATATGTGTTATGGGAACACTTTCCAATACAAGTACAAGTACAAACAAATGTGAGTAGTTACTGAGGAACGAGTAAGGAATTAATCAGGAATGACTTGATAATTACTGGAGAACAGACTGGGAGATACTGTATTAATGAATCATAAGGTAATGATTAGTTCATAAATATCTGTGTATTGACATACTGAATGATTTCTTAATGAGTTGTTCTTGATTAACTATCAGTCACCCGGCGACTGGCATGAACTACTGATGGCTGATTGATTTCTAATTACTGAATCATTAGTTACTACTTTGTGTGCTTTCAAGTAAGGTGAACTATAATACTGAGTAGTTACCGAAAGACACATTGATTATCAATTACTTGAAGCTACACAAAATGTAATGATTCGGTAATTGTCTTTAATGAGTCCCATGGATAACTACTCAATATTATGTTTTACTTAATTTGACAGGACACAAAAAAGAGTAAATAATATTTCAGTAACATGTATTTAAGGAGTGTAATTGGTAAATACTTAGCATGATGTCTCACTTTACATGAAAAGTACACAAAAACAATTAATTCAGTAATTAGTAATTAATCATCATCACTAGTTCATGCCAATTGGATGGTGGCACTTGAAAGAAAGTGGTCAGTATGACAATGAACATATTTATGAACTAATCATGATTCATGAACATATTATCTCCAAGTCTGTTGTCCAGTAACTCATCATCATCATCATCATCATCATCTATATAGTCCTTGAATCACAGTTATTCAGGAATTACTCATTAATAAATCATAAACTATTGAGTCGTTCTTGATTCCTTCCTTACTTGTTCCTTTGTAACTACTCACAGTCTTGTGTAACTTATTGTAAAGGGTTTACTGACTTGGGGATGATGTAATGCATAGAAGTGGAATAGAAAGCATTAAACATTCAAACATCACCCTCCCCAACTGATGCATTAATGTGCACAGAACATTTTAATGTTGTAACCAGTTTAGGTGAAGCTAATTATATACTGCTGTGTGGTGTAACCTACATAATGTGTAATTGTAGTGGAGTAAAAAGTACATCATTTCCCTCTGAAATTAAGTGAAGTAGAAGCATAAGGTAGCAGAAAATGGAAATACTCAAGAAAAAAGTATTCATCACTGTGCAACACCTCCATTACACCCTGAGAATCAACCTAATTTTCTCCCAACAATATTAAACACTGTTGGTCATCAATTAGCAATGTGTGCGAGTGTGTGTTCAACTGTTGCTTTTAGGTTGAGACAAAAGTAACATCACAACATCTGCTCACGCAGGGCTGGAACCCCCTCAGCAGCCCTTAGGCAAAGATACAAAGACAAGCGCTCACACACACTTACACAAAACCACACATGCAAACACAGGAAAATAATTTCTACTGTGTTTAAATACTGGTTGAGGTTTGGGACAATGGAGAAGATTGCGCTGAAACAGCGCTGGCTGTTCTTTGGTGCCTTCCCGGCGGATCTCCTAATACTTTCTATTTTCACTTTACTTAACCCTTTTAATATTCTTTGTCAACCCAGCGGGAAACAAGGTGCAAGAGCTCATCTGCAACAAAGACGGAATATATTCTTAAAATGGATAAAGCAACACTAGTTTGATTGATAATATTCCTTTGACTGCACAATGATGATATTTTTTTAAAAACACACCATTTAGGAAAAGTAAAAAGAAAAAAAAAAGAGAGAGAGAGAGACATATCCAACACCAATTTGATTGATATTCCCTGAATGCACAATTAAGGTTAATACACTGAAATGCAGATTACTGTTTTTGGAAGAACAAAGAAGAAGAAGAAGAAGAATCTTCCTTTGTTGCACACTTGTACATTTTTTTCCAAGTCATGTTGCAGATTACACTCATTTTTCAGATTCAATGTTTCTGCAAACCACAGATATGTTTGAACTTTGCAATGTTCAAGTTCGCTTTTCAATTTCATGTTGCTGCAGCACAGCGCTGCACTTAAATGTTGAAACACTATCTCATACAGTGGTCTTTAGCTGGTGTCTGCCTACCAGTAACACCGCCACCACCCCCTACACCTCATGAAAGTCAGCTGATATGCATGTAATTTGAACCTGATATAACACGCATTGAAGATATGTGAATATGATATGTATGACACGTACAATTGCCAACATTTTACTCTAATGACTGCGCTGTCCTTGGCATCATTTTTCTCTTGCTGTCTGCATATACTTACCTCGCAGTTGCCTGGCCTGGGTTATAGAGTTGACAAATACACAGTGGTCACTTAACAACCATAAAACTACGTACAGAGGTTTTACTGCATGTTAGACACAATTTATAATGTAGCTTCAATTCAAGAAATTGTATATATGCAGCCCTCATAACCTGTCAAGTCCATGCTAGATTGATTATAAAATAAAGATTTAATGTCACCCTTAGTGAGATACAGTATTTATCTTGAAGATTCTTGCAGTCCATGATTGTTGTATAATGTAAAGACAGTTCAGTGTGAGTTGGGCTTCTGCAGTAAAACATCTGTCATTTTATTTCTTTCAGTATTCTTCCATGTCCTTCTCATATCTTCTATCACTGTTGTCTCTGCCCAGCATATCTCTGTTTTGATTCCCCTTACATTCTGTTTGACATTCTGACTGTTGCCTTTCTTATTATACTGTATTTTCTTAAGTGCTGCCTCTTTTTTCTTCCCGTCACTCACAGCACATTTCGTCCTTCCTTGATCTACTTCCTCATTCAGTTTGACTTTGTCTTCTTTATCAACCTCGTCTACACCATGCAACTACAGTATAGAAACTTACTGTACAAACGCGCAAACACACACACACGCACACACCTAGTCAACCTACACACAAAAATGAGCTATCGAATTCCATTTTAACAAGGGCAACAACAAGGTTGTTTTCCTTCAACTTTCCTGTGAAGATGTAGTTAACAGGGGGACAGATTCTAAGCTAACAAGGAGGTGTTATCTGCCTTCAACCCTGCCAAATTCTACTCCTTCATGAGTCACACAGCCCTCATCATTCGCTGTGGCCATCAAACATGTAAACCTTTCATCTTCAAAAAGCATGTTCAGTGACCCAGAACAGAATAACCCCTTTTACCAAACCTTGCTGGGAAATCTGACTTAATTTTGGGAGCATATTACACTGCCTAGATCACTAAATGTGCCCGCGTAAGTTTAATAAAAAGCTCACAAACTAAGACACACACAGAAACACACACCAGTATTTTCATAAGTGGATTTCAAAGTGGCCACCGTGGACTCGGCAAGACTCACAAACATCATCCACAGCAGCAAACCACACAGCAACAGCGATTCAAACTCCTAAATACACACATGCAAGCATGCACGTACAAGAACCCAAACAGCGCCCCCACCAGCCCCAATGGAGCCGACACACACACACACACACACACACACACACACACACACACACAGTCCGCTTTTAACAAACCACACAAGAGTGGCTTTGTTCTGAGCGACTGCTTTAATCTTTAATGTGTTTTGGTTGCTGGTGGCTGCTGATGTTTGGGCCTTTAGATTGCCTCAGACTCTACTGTTGTCACACTACAGAGGTCAGTCCAATAACTTACCTCCCCTGGGCTGAAATACACAAACCACGTCAGGCCAATTACACACACTGACACGCAAACAAACAGGCGCGGACACACACATTGACGCTCACAGAGTTGTGCTCCTGTGCACTCACCCAGAAATAACCCCCCCATCACCACCACCACCTCCCCATCCTAATGACACGCGCACATATAAACACACTGTTTTGAACAAAAGCAATCTCTATTCAGTTTAGTATCTCTAATGCACTCCCTTTCACTTCACATCAATTAGCGATGCTTTGTGTAAGTGTCTGCCCTGACCTTTCAAAGTGAAATTGGACGTTATGAGGAAAACTCTGCCAGGCATGTCCCTGCGACCTGTCTCACAGCTTTAGTGGGATGTAATGCATTTTTTAACGTTCAGCTGGAACGGCTCAACTGGCTCCGGCTTGCAGAAAAACAAAACAAAAAAAAACATAGATTTTCCTCACTTTCCTGAGGAATCTAATTAAACACATCCATTCATTCAGTCAGACGACATCATGTATGAATTAGGGGCCGTGCCAACATGTTCATGCATACAGAACAAGTTAGCAAGTTTGTTATACAAAATTTAGCCATATAGGCTCATTTTCAACTGCAGTCCCTGGCAGGTTGATGGCATTACATCACGCACGGACACACACACGGATGGACGGACACACACACACACACTAACTTTGATCTTAAAAGAACCAATACATTTCAGGGTTGCAGGGCAGTAAGTAAAATGTGAGCATGAAACAGGGAAGACAAAAGAGACGCGAGACCAAAAGAAAGTACAAAAAGATAAAAGATTTAAGACACAGTGTACTCCTTTGATAATGGCAGTATAAAGAGCAAGAAAAGTGGAAACTCAGAACTCGCTTTAATGTTAGCGGTTGGTTGGTTTTTAAGTCATCTTAGCAAACTCATCCATTAGGAACATGGCACAAGCCGCGGCTGTCACCATTAATAGTTCTGTGTCATTAAACACGGAGCTAAACTTGATTTGTGGATTACTGGGCACGGCAAAGTGCACATTTGTACAGTTGATGAAGACAGAGGCAACTTATCTTGTGTACAGTGAACACATTCCGATAATCACACACATACATATTGATCATAAACATACGCTGTGGTTTATCGCAGTGAAAATGAGATCTTAGTGTAGCCTTTATCTGCTGTTTAAAAGCAATCATTTGCTTTCAGCCGTGATGAGAGTTAATATAATAGGCGCTCCTTTAAACCACAATTATCCATACAGGACAACAAAAATGAAACTGTTCTAAAAATAAATAAAAACATTGATTATAGTGTATATCTACACTACTGTGGATGATGGTGAAGGCACTTTACACCATAAGTCAGCATTCACCCATTCACACACACACACAGATTCATAAACTGGTGACACAGGCGCCAAATACTCATCAGGAGCAATCACCATTAATATACACTCGTACACCCATGGAAGAGCCACCGGGAGTAATCTGGGATTTAGTGTCTTGCCCAAGGACACATCGACATGCAGACTGCAGGAGCCGGGGATCAAACCACCAACCCTCCCATTAAAAGACGACCGCTCTACATCCTGAGCTACAGCCACTCCTCTAGTCAAGGTTGTTGCAAACACACATAATTAGATTTTATGGATGACATTCATTTTGGTAAATTTAGACTAACAGTGGGGGTGAAATGGTACATGTATTTGTCCTGAACCGCCACAGTACGGACGTAAGGGTTGGCTGCATGCGGTCATACGAAGAATACGTTTGAGTTAGTCAGATCTGTTCAGATCCACACTCCAGTCCAGTAAGTGGCGGTTACGCACCTAAAATTGATTTGCCAACTGCCAGTAAACAACAAAAAGGAGAAGAAAAAGACACAATAAAACCAGGCAAAAAAGAAGACACTCTGCCTGACTGTAAACTATGGCAAGTTGAAATGAGACAAGAGCTAGATGACCTGCCAGCTTCTTTCAAATCATCAATGTCGGAACAGCTCTGGTTTCCAGTGAACTACTCCAGCAATGAAGAGCAAGTGATGGACGGGCAAGTATGGTGTGTTAGCGTTGTTTAGCAATAGTGTTGTTTGTGAATGGAATCACATTGAGGAGGCTAACTCATATGAGATGGCATCACCAAGTCGAGTCAATCATAACTCTAACAACTTATCCCTGCTGTTTTTGAGCAGCTTGTGGATACGAAAGCAGTCAAGATGCGACCTATATTGCCTTTTGTTTTTTATCAGTTTTGCCTAAAAATATGACCTCTACAAGACTGTATGTTAACTGTTCACTGTTTAATGAAAATAACATTTTACACAAATGTCTAAAAGTCTATCCAAAAGGTCAGAGGTTAAATGCACTGACATCATAATATTCTGCAAAAAATGTTCTGGACATTATTCAATGCCACTGCTCTGGAACAGCAACTTGACTGGTGCGCGAAGGCATACAATGCCAATTCTACTTTTCTCTTTCTGTACCAAAGTTGTACGGAACTGTTCCCTCAAATCCGAGGTACAGTGATATAGTCAGAGGTCAGGTGAGGGCTCCTTCCCATGCAGGATGGATTGTGGCGATCTCCTCATCTGGTGATAAACACAGCAAATGACCATTAAAATGAAGGAAATCCATAATGCAAAAAAAATGAACTAATAGTTGTTTGTTTTGTGTATTTTGTCAGAAGCTTGATTTGATTTTCCTCACAGTAGATTCAGAATGTATTATAACTCTAGCCTGTAAACACATGGTTTTGCTGATGCATGTTCTGCTTCTTGGAGTGAAGGTTATTTGTTGCATAAAGAAAACAAGTAAACAAGTGAAAAGACCAACACAGTGTTGCATTACATTACTGCACACTAATAATGAGTGACTGATGAAGCAAAAACATACAGTAGGTTCATGTCTCAGACCATGTCTCAAATGTGGCAGTTGAGTCTGACCTGGTAAGACAGTAGGAATATGCTTTGGTTACAAGGTTGTCAGCAAAGTCCTTACAGTGACTAGATCTGGGGACACTGAGACGTAGGAATTTTAATGTGACGATCTGTCATCACATTCCAGAGGAGTAAGTGGTGGGTCTGATGCAGTGTCATGCACACTGTAATCTGAGTAGATTGCTGGAAAAGGGCCCACTGCTGCCAACAAGTACAGTACAGTTTGGCGAGCCCAGAGAAGCCAGATTGTGAAGCACTGAGGCACATAAAAGAACAGTTACATATGCATCAGACAAACCCATTTTCGCTCATACTGTCATCTGCTGCTATTAAAGGAAAGTGGATGAGGAATGGGTTGATTTTTCATATTTTAAATCTCTAGCTCCCATGGGGTTGAATTTTAAAAGCTCTGATTGGCTGGTCACACACAGTATATACAAATCTTCACAATCGAGGGACGAGCCTGTGTGAAATAGAAGATGGTTAGAGACCCCAATCTGCCGACTCTGTTATATGTAATGTATGTGAAATGCATCACTTTGTCTGTTTGGTAGAAAGAAGAAAGAACATCATTCCTAATTCCTTTCAAATGAAAGAGTTGTACCACTGCTGCCTTTTATGTTTTGCAATTCTTGTCCTAACTCCAGAGTACAATCATTTACTGTGTACACTCCTGATAATCAATTCAAACAAGTTCACACACAATAAAACTGTAGCTTCAGCGGTGTGCCAAAGGCGCGGTGATGAGCAGCGCTCAAGTAAAACAAACATCTGCACTCTGCACAGCGCATTCGGGATCACACTATCATGAAAGCAGCAGTCAGATGATGATCAAAGGCTGTGCTGAAAGAGTGGCTTTTCAAGTACTGTGCAGAACTGGGTTATCATACGAGCACCTGCATTCAGGTCACACATGCAAATCGGAAAAACAAAAAGAGCAAAACAACATTTCACACATAGGCGCACAGGCCAATTACAAACGAAACTCGGCTCCCACACCACAAGCACAGATGCATGAAGCACTACACAACGACAGTATTTCTGCTCAGGAGGGACGTAACTTATTCCTCTGATCAACACATCCTCATAACTGACTCCCAAAATGACATATTTTACTGTTCCTTAAAAAAGCAAGATCGTTGCAGTATAGGCAGCAAAACTACTTGGTTAGATTTAGGAAAAGATTGTGTTGTGGCCTAAAATAAGAGTTTTACTTATTTTACTACGTTATTAGGAAACATATATGTAAATGTGTTTTTTTCTGACGAGAATGGGCTGTTCTGATTAGGTCTCTCAGTTTATCATCAATCAGCATGCAGAGGAAAGAGTTAAACAAAGACTGAAACGCAGTTTAGCAAATTGACTAACAAGTCTCCAACTTGATGAATGGTAATGCAATGTTAAAACTGACAAATGGTGAACTAAGACTGACAAAAGTGCAGTGAGCTAACTGAATATTAATCTAAGAGCTGGGTGCTTTATGTTGCATTCGGAAGCAATGCACTTTGTAGTTTAGTTTAATAATTGAATAATTGTGACACACACCTGCCCAACTGTCACTGATGACTCAGAGATTCTGTAAAAGAAGCATTTATATTAATTTGTGAACTGTTTTTCTAATCTGCCACTCAAAGTGAAATGAAAGTAATTCATCGGCTTGATGATGAAGCGTCTTTCACAAACCCAACTTGGCTCATTATTGAAAAATGTTAATTAATGTTAAAATTAATTCTGCGTGTGCGGAAGATGGTTCCCACATATGATATGTGGTTGATAAAAAATGTAAAACACATTACATCTGGACAGACTGAGATTTTATCATGAAGACAGCGGAGATGTGGTTGTTAAGATCTGAGACCTGTATTGACATTTCTTCAGAGCAAAGACTAGAGTACTGAAGTGCAATGCTGTAAATACTGCTTTATATATACTCTATACTCTGCTTGTTTTTTGTCTCCCTTTTCGCTCCCTTTTTTGTTGTTGTTGCTCTTGTTCTCAAAATAAAAAAAAACATTTGTTCCAAAAAATAATTTTGTAGGAAGGTTCAGTCCTGTGTATACGTGTTAAATGTGTAAAAGTAATAAATGCATGTTTTGTCGGTACTGTTTTTATTTCAAAGGTTCAATTTTTGTTTATACTAAAACGAAAATATGCCCCCCAAAAAAACCTGCATACAAATCAACTCAGCATGCTGACAATCTCCCAGCCTACATACATTACAGTGGATTGATGCAATGTTTTGAACAACTGGCAAAACAGATGTAAAGGCATTCTCACAGATATACACAAAGGAAAGAAACACAAAGAAGTCCTTCGACCAAATGCTACATATTTGAAATTGTGAACAAGCATCAAGACCCTGAACTACGCCAACTGTTCATTTCTTACAACAAAGAAAGCTGTCATATAAAATATGTGCATTTGATTAAATGCAAAGGACAAGCCTTGAGATTAAGGATACTTTTATTTCTCATTTTTTCCCATGTCTCCAGCACAGTATTGTGGCTCATATATGAATGCCTTTTGAAGATGTTATCTTTAAAATAAGCTTTTGTTACAGTTTCTGGTCATCTTGGTCATCTTTAACCACACACAGATATACCATGTTATTTCTAACTGTATAATAATAGTGTGTCTTCTAAGTACACATATGATATGAATCTATTCTGCCAATAATCAGAATGTTATATATTGCCCAGTCTCAACATATGTTTCTTTACACAGATGATACACAGCGATAGCTTTCTTTTCACCTGGATCATACAGGTTTTTCTCTTTTTCTATATTTGTCCAGGGATCATTTGCAGTGTTTCCTCTCATGAGGTTCAGTCAAAGATGAGTAACCATCAGCTTCATCCAATATTTTGCTAATAAAAAGAATATTTTGGTGCTATCAAAATGTGTCCAATCGTATCCACTGCTGTGTCCAAGACAAGAAAACATTAGATGGACATGGAAAAAAAAAAAACATTTTGGAGAGTGCCACAGAAAAGATAGTATAATCCTGAAAACACACTGAAGGCAGTCCAGAGAACAAGATCACAACAGCTTAGTTTATTTGTAGCCCTTTCCCTCTGATTTCATGCCTTGTCAACTACACGTGGGGTTGCCCAAAACATAACAAAATCTGTATTTTGTTTACACTTGGCCTGTTTCCTACTTAGTGGCACTCTGCCAGTCTACATAAGCCCTTAACACGAGGCTATTTTACCTGCAGTGCATCTTACATCTTAAGCAAATGCATGTTGTAATCTGTACGACCACACTTGTGTTCCTCGCTTCAGTCTTTTCTACTTAATGGCTTTAAAAGATGGACAGCAAAAACAGCAAACTCCTTGTCTTCAACCTTCATATTATTATTTTTGTAGCTTTTTTTGTGAGTCTCCAAAGCAGTAATTTAAGCATTAACCGAATACAAGTCTTAGATCCGTTAGCTGATTTAAAGGTCCATTGAAGCAGACAGACGTTGCACCAAACAATGTGAAGTGACACATAGAGCACAATTCAACTGATGCATGGTGATTCGCAAATCCACATCAACCATGTATTTTACACAGTGGTGAACATCTTCTTGGCACAGGCTCCCTCTCTCTGTCTCGCTTCATCATTCTCAGAGGCACTTACTGTATGTACACAGATAGCGCTTGGTGATCAATTACATCAAATGTTTGGTCTTCTGGATATTTATACTCAAATGTAGCAGCCTGAGTGTAGATGTCACTGATTCCACTGATACATCAGGGGTATCAAACTGCAAAACCCTGGGCCATTTCGGGCCGCTACCCTTCCCTTCCCTCCGGCTCGTTACCTTAAGTCAAAAATATAATACAATCTATTTATGTTGCTGATAGCTATGCCGTCATATGCTATTGAAATAAAAAATATTTTTTCTCTATTTTTAAAAACAATGCAATGTGTTGAAGACGAAGGCTGTTAGATGAAGAGCTGCAGGCTGCACACCACCAACTTCTCAGTGAGGTAACAACTCCCTTTCCCTCATTCACGTTATCAGTTTCCCTTTTATCACTGTTTAAATCCAATAATTGCCAAATAAGTGCTTTTCCTCTCCACTTTGACAACAAATACAAATGTATTTCATTCATTAGTTCAGTGCACGTTTCAATAAGTTATTAAAAGAAAAGATTTGCACCAACTGTTAAAAACTATAACTGTACAAATGTATACAAACTGCTGTTTGCATTTTTGTATTATTATTTTAATAAAAATTAACACACCACACACACAACATTTTAAGTGGCCTACGAGATGACAATACCAGCAGTGGCCCCAAGCTAAATTGAGTTTGAGACCCCTGCTTTACTTTATTTTTTTCTTTTCTTTTCTTTTTTTTTTTTTTTTTTTTTTTTATATTTTAATAT
>OMLP01016970.1:0-14744 GCA_900302685.1 Spondyliosoma cantharus
TCCCTCCCTCCCTTTGTTCTTTCCCTCGTTTCCCAAGCGAGCCTGAGTCCTGCTTACTCCGAGGGAAACGCATCCTGCCCTTATGTGTCATGTCTACACAGGAGACTGGGAAGGTGTAGCTAAAACACAAACATGCTTACAACACATGCACACGCACACACACACACACACACACACACACACAATTAAACCTAATGATTGAAGGATTTTGAGTCCCCTAGTGCCCGAGCCATCTCTGATTAGACTACAATGGATGCAGTCTTTCAAACAGAGAGCATTTACAACACACACGCACATACACACAGCTACACATTTTAAGAGTTTTTATACAGTATATATTTCCCTAGAATGTTTTTTAATTTGTATTAAACGCCTTCATTTCAATTGTTACTTTTTTATTTTCTACCAATACTGAAAAGCTACAGACCAAGGAGCAACACAGGACTTTTATCCCTCCCCCCTCTAAAATATATTGTTTTTATCTTTTATGTTTATAAAAGAGAAATAATTTAGTGTGGATGTTTTTATTTCGTCTTTTTGTTCCTTTTTTTTGGAGATTTAAATTTTTGTGTATTTGTGCTTGTATATTTAAGGTAGTAGCAAAGTTCTGTCTGACTGTAATAAAATGTATTCTTACTTAGATTTACCTAAAGCCATCCCGATCTAATGTAAAGAAACAAAAATAGGAAAAAGGAGAAAAAACACTCATGAACCTGTCCCCCTTTATCTTCCCACCTGCTCTTTCCTCCTCCCTCTTTTTTAAAACTTGTGTAAATTAAATTACAAAACCCCCGGGGGTACAATGGCACCATAGAGTGATGATTTAACATGTTTCAGTTGATTTCTTTTATATTTATTTTGGAAATTTTAGAAATTCATTCATGTATTTCATCCATAAAGGAATTGATTTTTCACTTAACTTTAATCACAGTTTTGTGTACCGCAACTTTCAACTTGATGTCAAGTGAATGTGCTCACTGAATTTTATTTAACCGGTGAATGTCATGTTTCATCACCGGCTAAAACAGTTTTTTTTACTTAGTTTTTGTTTAAATTATCATTTGTGCAGTGTCCATCATGACCAACAGAATGATACCATGAAACATCCAAGCATCTTCTAAAGCCAGCTTAACATTAAGCTCAGTCGGCATATTTGGTAGCAATGCTGAGTCTGTGAAGTCTGATTATAAACAGCCGACTCTGTTAGTTGTTTTGTACATTTCCATTTCGTCACAGTTGATCCAGCAACAGTTAATGATTGAGTTTGAATGGTGACTTGTACCTTCTCCAACCCCTGTAGAAAAATCATCGTTTGATATATATTTTTTGATTTCGTTAGTTTCTGCCCTTGATAATTAATGTATGTTACCAATAAAAAGATACATTTTCACTTTAAAATATTGTGTATGTGGTGAATTTATAATCAGTGCCCTACAACTGATAAATGAAGTTGGTGTTGGTCAAGGCTTCGGGGTTAATTCTTGATTTGTACACTACATTGAGTTAACTAGTGGAATTGATGTTTTCGGTACAGGAGAGAGCTGGAAGACGAGTCATGGTTCCTCTCTGCTCCTGTAGTTGGACAGCAGGGAGCCCAAGGATGAAGCACTGCTGAGAAGCATGAGAAAAGCACAGCATGTGTACCCTCTCTGGATTTACATTAAAAAAAGGAATTATAAAGTCCTTTGAATACAGCAAGTGCATCTACTGCCCTGAAGTGGAATACATTTGCTTCAACAGCAATTGTAGATGTGGGAATGCATTTTCAATGTTTTTAAAGGATCTATAAACACCCACCAAACCACAAATAAAGATCCCTTCTCTTACCTGTACTGCTTTTCATCCATATAGATTGTTTTGGTGTGAGTTGGCAAGTTTTGCGAGATATTGGCCATAGAGATGTCTGTCTTCTTTCGAATATAATGGAACTAGATGGCGCTCGGCTTGTGGTGCTCAGGTGATCCAGCAATAGTTAACGATCGAGTTTGAACGGTGACTTGTACCTTCTCCAGCCCCTGTAGAAAAATCGTTGTACAATATATACTTTTTGATTTAGTTCTGCCCTTGATAATTAATGTATGTTACCTATAAAAAGATACATTTTCACTTAATATATTGTGTATGTGGTGAATTTATCATTGGTGTTTTTTTTTTGTGGCACTTGAGCAAGCTGAGTGCTATCTACTGCCATTTTATTCAAGACATCGTCGCTGGTTGTTTTTGTAGACTTGAGAAAGATCCAGAGCCACAGAGGACATTTAACAACTGTTCTTGTAAGCGGAGAAGGACTTTAACTGCATACATGTGAAGAGAATGAGAGAGGAAGAGTTAAGATAAAAACTCAAGGTGATTTTATCCCCTTTTCCTGTTCTATACCAACCGATGTACAGCACAACACTCCTCTTCTGACATTAAAACAAACCCCTCCTCTGCAGGGTCACTTCACTCTGCAGTCAGTCAATGAAGCTGAGCTCTCAGACAAGTTTCCAGCGGTTCTGCTGGGCATCCTGCTGCTCCTCAAATCTTGTCCTCCAGGCACAGAGGCCTGTGGGTTTTTTATCCTACAGACTGGTTAAATGCTTTCACTTCATCATTGTTGAATGAGAACAACAGGTAGAATGGAACAGCCCGAGGGACCAGATTGCAAACCAGAGGTCCACAGCCCTGCTTGTGACACAGGTTCTTTTATTAAAGGTATGTCAGGGGTTAAACAGGCCTCCAGCTGTGATGAAAAAAAAAAAAAATCTTGATGTGCAGGATGGTGCCACTGAAAATTCTGTGATTGTGGCGTGGTGTGTGAGCTGATGTAATGGGAAGTGCATGTAAATATCATTGCATGTGTCCTGACTTTGATTTTATGAAAAGCCTTTTAATTTTCCAAAGTGGCTACAGTCAAAGTATTTGAGATGTGTGTTTGTGTCCCCGGGAGAATTAGGAGCCGCGGCCACATACTCTTTAATTCTGGGTCTCCATGTCAAACCCCTGTAGCAGATCCACCTGCCAACTCTCACACTTACTCCTCATGTATTTACCCCACTCCACGTGTCACAGAGCTGTGATGTGGTAGTAAGGCTTCCAGCCAGCTGAAACACTGAGGATCTCCTGGGGTTAAAGTAAAGTTCTAACAACCTGATGAAAACACTCTCCTCCATAGAAGAGCAGACAGTCTCTGTCTTCACTCCAGCAGTTTGGGAGCACTTCGTACCTCGTCTTGTTGCAGCGATAATGAGGAAGAATATGCACTTTATACGTGTCATGTATCCACGTCGGAAACGTCCAAACTTGAGCCAAGTCACTGGTGGCCTCTGACCCTTTAAATAGAATAAACTGTACAACAGAGAATTTAAGGAAAGGTTCAACCAAAAATAAAAATTCAGTCATTATCTACTCATAGTCTTTCATAGTCCACAAAAAATTTCTGGAGCTTCACAATAAAACAGCATTGCAGCATTCTCCTACACAACTAGAGTAGATGGGGACTTGTTTAAAAATGTAAACAACAACAACAACAACAACAACAACAACAAATAAAGCCCATATAATGGCTCCAAAATGGCTTAATCCAAGTCCCCGGAAGCTTAGAGATCCCCAATTGATTTGAAAAGACATTATTTACACTCTCGACGTGCAGTCGAACTCGTTCATCCAGTTAAGATTGGGGGCATGCTAACACATTTACCCTAGCAGTGAAGATTTCTACTCTTAAAACTTTTCAAATCAGTTTGGCATCTCTGGGCTTCTGGAGACTTGGATGATGCTGGACAAGCTGTATGGATTTGCATTTTACTTCTTTAGTTTTTGTTTTCTAACATTATAAAACAAGTCCCCATCTACTTCAGTTGTTTGTTTTTGCCTTTAAGCTCCAGAAAGTTTTTGTGGACCATAAAACTTCACCTGACTTTCCATCAGCATGAAAGTGTCTATATAATGACTGAATTTTCATTTTTGGGTGAAATGTTCCTTTAAGTATCAATGCTGCTTGTTGATATGACAGGCCTGTGGTGAACCATGTGAATTAGTCAGAAATTAACAATATGTTGAACCACTGTCTCTCTTTCATGATAAAACTGTGAATACTTTGCCTCTAATGCCAGCAGCCATCCATCTGATGAAATCCTTGGGTGGCTCATACACAGGCGTCAAGCTACAACTTCTGAAAGATACCACTCCAGTGACAGATAAAGAGAAGATAGTGTTTGGGGAATAAAGAATGTTGTTGTGTTGGAGAAGAGTTATGGGACGTGTTTAATTTTGATGAACTTGTACCGAAGCTCCCGCTGGCCTGTAAGTCTCAGTGTTTGTCTTCTCGAAGACAATCATAACACATAAATCACAATGCAGCAAACATCGGGGAGAATGTTATTTACAGGCCGCGTCTTTTTTACAATAACTCTCACTTAATGATACTTGCTCGCAGTATAAGACATAACTATAACTTACTCCCTCACAGCAAAGAGTGTTTACAACATATTCAAGGGCGATAAATCAAAGCTTAATGGAGAGGTTTATCTAAAATGCAAGACTGCAGTCATTCTTCAGGTTTAGTGCACACAAACATAATGAAGCATGTGACAAATCCATCAGGACACACTGGATTAAAAGATCTACACAGGTCTTTGCAGAGATGTCTCTGATGTTGGTCACAAGGTGAGTGAAACGTGGTGTATAGTCTGGTGAAATCTGTCTTTCAGAGGTCATTATGTTACTAACTGTGTGACTCATCCTCTTTCCTGCTGAAGTCTGTACTGTTTCTGTTTCTCCAGAAAATAAAATATAAACTTTCACGTTTAAAAACTAAAGTTTAAAACAACTCTGTCTACCTGCCTTTGTGTGTGTGAGTCATCTAATGGTCTCTTTCACTTATCGGCGGCTACACTTCTCTTCTACTTTTCTTCCTCTTCATTGTTTTCTGATTTTCCTTCCTCTTTCCTGCCTCATCTCCCGCTCTGTCTAATGACACGGTAAAAGCTGAGCTCGTCTCATTTATTCTGGGAATTGAGGCGCTCCATGCAGTCTTTACCAGGAATATTGCACCCTTGATGGTGAAGTTAATTTACCAAGGAAGTCGTGAGGTCAAAAATGGGAGCATAAACTGTTGCTTGAACAGGAGAAAAAAAAAGAGTTACGCAATTTACTATCAAAGTGCAGAGGAGCAAGTCTGCCAGTTATATCTGTGCGTGTCAGTCTTTACCTTAAGATCCCCAAGCTTTAGAGGACTTCACAAAACGCAACACTATAACTAGCTGAGAAGTTAAAGGTAACTCAGAGACCCAGTTTACAATCAGCCAGCTGCAGCGGGTTATGCAACTTGTCATGTCAGTGTTTTAAAAAAATTAACAATAACCATTGTACTGAATGAGAATCCACTGAGCTCAATAACAAAGCCAATATCAGTGGAGATGATGGTTCACATTGCAACAGGTTCTTTTTTTTTTTTCCACTGACAAAATAAGTTTCCTTGTTGTTATATATTCCTAAAGTTGCATGTTTTATTTAAACATTTTAAAAAACATTTTTTACCATAAACTAAATAAAATAATTTGTCTCGGGGGCATGCCCTAAACTTTCTGCACATCCAACAGCATATGTACTTACTGTTTTAGTAGACATATGTCAGTAACTGGCTGATAGGGTGACTGGGGCCACTCCAAATGTGACCATGCTGTGTGTTTTTATCGGGCATATAAGGTGCTGAAGGAGATTGTGTCATCAGACGGTCTACAGAGGGAACAGACGAGAGCTTCAAATTAACATATAAACACAAAAGTTGGACAATAAATCTTGTATCTCTCTGTTCACTGTCTCTCTTTTGAGTTATATAATCATGGTAATTGTCGAAGTTGGCTGTATGAAGTTTACAATGTAAACATAGCTCAAAACGTGAGACCAAAATACATTCAACACATATGAGGAAAAATATAAATATAATGTCTTCTGTTCATTGTTTCTGTGTCCTGCTCTTACAGGCAAGGTGTGTGATACACATTATGTAACTTGTGGGAACATATGTGAGGAGGTGAGCAGCTCAATGAGAAGTTTCTCTTATCTTCTTCCATCATTGTGCTGCAAATCAGCAACAAGTGATCATATCATTGACAGATGACCTCAGTTTAAGCCCTTTGGCTACAGTGTTTACACACAGGCTCTTGAGTTTCTTTCCTCTGACGGGTTGAGCAGCTTTGCCCTATATATTTTATTCATCCATGAAGTTATTGGTCTGTTATGATGATTCAGCACAATTAATACATAGAAGTATCAGTGTGGTCACCACTGTTGGCTGTAGTTAACTCTAAAGAAGATCCGAGGGGTGCTAGGACCCTGAAGACCAGCAGGAGGCAGCTGATATCAGTATGTATGCTAGCAGAGGCTAGTGTTGTCACAAGGATTCATGAACTACATTTACGACACAGATTTTAATACTTTAATTGAGGTAAGAACAAACCAGATTCCTAGCTACGCTGCACCTACCTAAACAACGCGACACAATGATGTTGTCAGTCGTTGCACGGTGACATTAAATACCCAGCGCTGAATCAGTGTTACATTTCATGTCTGACAGGCATTAGCTAGGCGGCGTTAGCTTTAGCGTTAGCTGCAAAGACTGAACATTTCAGTAGATTTACGTTTTGTGACCTTACTGCTGATAAACTAAATGCTCATTGGGTGTCGACTGGACATCAATATCTGCTTGATAACGTCGCCACATTGCTGTTAGACGTTAATAAGCTAGTTGAAGCCGATTAGCTTACGATGTATCAGTTAGCTAATGCTAGCTTATTAGCTAGCAGCCCATCCCAACTTGCATTTGGGCAAGCTAACGTTAGCTGTTAACATATATCATGTGCCATTGATTTTAGCAAGTGTCCGCTGATAATAACTTAGTCAACATAAAATCGCTTTAGCTACTTTTGCGACTTTATTTAGACATTACTTATAATATGACATTCTGTTGTGCTAACCTGAAAAAACGTTAATTCGTTACTTATGTTAACTTACTTTGAAATCTTTCGCTTGGCCAGTCGACTTTTCACAATGTTGGTTACTATAACTGTTTTCAAGCAAACTTTTCTATAACTATTCTGAGCAGAGAAAGATAATAAAATAGTCATTAACGACAGATAGTTATGTCCTCCAACAGGTGACAGTTCATGGTGAAATGGTTTATGAGGACATGTCAATAGAGTTATGACATGGGTGAGCTGTTTGTTGCAGACTGATGTGCCCACAAGTTATATGGAAGAACAGAATGAAACATATAGAATGTGTTAAGTGAAAGCAGGCATCAAATAATTTATCTTGTTAACATAAGTATTAATAAGTATTGCCTGTGCAAATTTGTGTTGTTGCTCTGTGCCATACACCTTTTATTGTAGCCCAA
Organism: Spondyliosoma cantharus; assembly: GCA_900302685.1. Taxonomy (NCBI): domain Eukaryota; kingdom Metazoa; phylum Chordata; class Actinopteri; order Spariformes; family Sparidae; genus Spondyliosoma; species Spondyliosoma cantharus. The sequence continues at coordinate 7,379 of OMLP01016970.1, forward strand.
AATTTTTTTAAAAACGCATTCATAAGCCACATGGTTGCACATGCTGAAATATCTTAAGATATGGACTGTAGTTTATTTTGAGTGAGTCCCATATCTGCCGTCATGATGCTGTAAATGACTTACCAGTCACCGCACCTACAATTCACTCCTGTTTGAGTAGTGTTGGCTACAATAATGCCCAGATTTTTTTTCTTTTGACATAGACCTATATATTGGTGACATTTTAAAAGATTTATATCCTTTGTAATCCTTTGTAAATAATGGCCGTGGGTCTCAGAGCTGCAGACAGGTTGCAGAAGTCATAAAGGACTGAGAAATTCTTTGCTGGTTTTTGGTCTTTAAAGTATGGATTATGAAGGATTGGTTGAGGCTCACACAAATAGAGACTGTCTGCATTATCCTTTTAATTAAATTATATAGTAGAAGAGATCTTGGTGAATTACATCTTTTTTTTATTCTTACATCATTTGTGCACACCCTTATCTAGCTCACCGTGTCTCTTTCCTCAGACTTAGTCATGTCTCAGGTGGAGAAGAAGGCTGGGCTGTTGAGGCGGACGTCGTCCTCTAAGAAACCCTTGAAGGAGAAGGTGGTGCTGATGTATGATGAGATTTTTGCGGTGAGTATCACAAAGGGACAATGTCAGCGATGAAAAGTGAAGGGAGATAAAATAGTGTAACCAAGGTCCTGTTTTTTCCTTTGATTTAGAAAGAAGACCCGGCGAAAAACAACCCCCGCTTCTGGGATGAGCTGTTTCTTATGAAGGTAAAGTGAGAGAGAAAAATACTTGACAAACCTGGATCATATCTCTACCTGTATTGTTTTCTTGTGCACTGGTTCCGACTAGTAGCAGTGCCGCTACCGAGAAATGGATAGTATCAGTTGTACAAGTCTTCCAAAATATTGAATTAGTAAAAAGTATGTATGCACCTTGCAGCATATTGGAGAAAGAAGTCAATTTGAAAAAAAAAAAAAAATATCATAGGCATATAGATTGTGCAAAGATCTGTTTATATCTGAAAAGTAGGGCCAAAGTGCAGTTATGTGTGAAAGAATATAATGCACAGAAAAATGGCACAAGTCCATTCATCATCATACATATTTGATTCAGATTAAGACAACTCCATTCATACAACTCTAACACAAAAACAACAACAAGCAGTATTAAGATGAAAACATTTTATGGTCAGAGTTTGCAAATGTTATGCAGAGGAAACACAGAAAGTAGTGACATGCACAAATCAGAATCAGTCTGAACAAAAGCTGCAAAGATTAGCCCACAGCGTAAGACTGTGAATCTTGTCTGGTGGCCTAATTTGCATTGAGTGTGCAGCTGCTCTGCGTCGCCATGTTTCATATTCTTTTAGATAGTAGCTTTGACAAGACACTTGTCACTTGAATACTTCCTAATGACTCTGGCACTTTCATCATCCTCCACTCTTATTATTCCGTTCTCTGCACCCCAATCTATCTCCTCTTCATTCAATCTTATTTTATATTTTTTCTCCATCCTTTTGCCATATTTCAGGTGAACCTGGAGTACCTGGAGTCCAAGTTGGAGAGCGTAGATGGTGAGGAGGTTCAGCGGATCCAGGACAACATCAACTCTCTGTTCCACCACTGTGTGCAGGCTCTGGGAGAGGAGCACCAGATCAAAGTGGTCAATGCCCTACAGGTAACTGAAGCTCAGGAGGGTCACATAGATTCTCACAGACAGGTTACATTGCTGAAGACATGTGGATACGACTTTAAGTGAACTTAAATTGTCTTTGCTTGTCAGATTCATAGACACAGTTTTCTGCTATAGCGGCAAAAACACTTGAGACTGGAATACATTTTTTAAAAAACGCCTGCACTCATCTACCTCTCTCTCCAGACTCTCTGTGCACTTTTCCGCGGGGTTCACCAGAAGAACAAGTCTGCGTCTGGCTTCGACATCATTAACATGCTTATGGGGTTTGACAAGGCTGAGCAAAGGATGAAGGTGTGTGGAAAATATCCTGAGAGGGGAAGGAAAGGGTTGAAGAAGTGGTTGTGTTTATTCATGCCACAGCTTCTTTTTTGTTTCTCCTGCAGGACCTGATGGAGAGACTGGACAGCCTTCTTTGTGGAGACGGCTCAGAGAGTCTGAAGAGTCTATGTCTCAAACTGCTGCTGTGTCTGGTGACGGTGAGACAGAATATATTAACAGCGAGATGAATTACAGTGCAGTAGGATGTGGGAAATGCTGGTATAAGCATCTCAAATATGTGGGGAAAAAAATGTGTTTACTTACAGGTAACAGACAATATCAGTCAGAACACCATACTGGAATATGTGATGATCAACAGCATCTTTGAAGCCATTCTACAGGTAAGTGACGAGATGACTATATCGACTGTAATTCTATGACTTTTGTTTTTAAACCTCCTTTCTTTCCAACTTGTGTCATTTTTGTTCTCCCTCTCTTCCGTTTTCAGATCCTGTCAGAAGTGTCCAGTAGAGGGCAGCATGGTTATGATGCTGTAGTCCTCCTTGCCCTGCTGGTCAACTACAGGAAATATGAGGTGTGTACACATACTCACATGGGATTGTACTTGTTTTGTTGATAGAAAAGCCTTTTGAACAGCAGGGGGGGGGCGTAGTCACTGTGTAGTAAATCCTTGTTAAGATGTACTGAAGTGCATCCAAAAGCTCCAGAGATCAGCCCTCCTTTCCTCCTCTGTTTGTCTCTTTTGACGTAGCTCAAAAACTGATGTTTGTGCTGCTGTACGGGCTTAACAGCAGAGGATAACATAGAAGCAACTCTTGGGGTCTGTTTTAATACAGGATCTGTAGTACAGATGTGTATTTTCAATTGCAGTTACACCATATAACAGAAACTTGAGGGGAGGGTGTAAGATTTGAATTGGACAGCTTCAATCATTTTCGTCGTTTTCTTCCTTTCAACAAAAGAAATAGTAAAAAGCTCAGATGAGTGAGATCGTTTAAGTCTGGGAAAAAATGTTAATCCCTGAACATGTCCAACGGATATTTATGCAAGTAAAGCTCTCTGAAATGACTTCCAACCCACTTCCCCCTCCGGTTATTTCCTGGAAGGATAAGAGTGGCTGTGTGGGAGGGGATAAAAAGGTTAGGAGGGAGGTTTTGGATGCACCCTCATATGTCAGCAAAGCAGGCAACAACACAAGGAGTCGCCTTTGCTTTTACTTCAGTGAAATGTTTATGTGTAAATAAGTAAGACATGTCTAAAATCTGAAGTAGCTTTATGCATTTAAGGTGTGTGTGTGTGTGTGTGTGTGTGTCTGTCTGTCTGTCTGTCTGTCTGTCTGTATGCATGCATGCATGCATGCATGCATGCATGCATGAAAGATAGAGCTAAAAATCCAACTGATAGAGAATGAGGTGTCTTATGGTCCAGGAACACACAGGCTTGGCTTTCCTGTTTTTCCCCAAGAAAGCTGAAGTACACACAATTTTAGTGGCATTACTGAACCTCACATGGAGAATGTAAGAGGTGCTCTGGCTGTGCTACATGCAATGTATGTTAGCCTCTTGAGCTAGCTGACAAATTGAAAAGACAAACTCCAGCACTCACAGATAACTAGTGTTCTTATTTATTGTGGAAAAAAAAAAAACATTTCAGCTTGAAGCCGTCACAGTGTCTTTCCCTGATGTCACTGATGATGGCCTCTCACTGAAACGCATTAATTTTTTGCCCACAATAAATAAGAACCGTAGTTATCTGTGGACTGCAGCGTTTTGTTTATTTTTGATCCTTGTCACTATCGTGCACCTTATATTTGTTCATGTTTTGGAGCAGTGTAAGTAAAGTATAAACTCGAGTAAGTGTGCCAAATATTGAACAGTTTCTGATTTCACTGATTGTCTCTGTTTGTTAGTCTGTGAATCCCTACATTGTGAAGCTCTCCATTGTGGATGATGAGCCAACACTAGATGTAAGTATACTCTCACTTACTGTGTCTTCCTAACTGTAGAATAATAAACAGCCAGTGTGATGTAGGCATTGGCCTTCACATCAGGCACATAATCAAAGGTTTGACTGAAACACTGGATGCTTTCTCTCACAGGGGATGGGTATGGTTGTTCACCAAGCTCTGACAGAATATAACAGGTGAGATCTAAAACTGTCCCATGTGTCAAAAACATGCTTTTTAATGATGTGGTGTATGGTGTCCAGAGGCCGCTGGTGTCATCAGTTTAGTTTGATGTCTCACACAATTGTTCTATTTCTATTCTCCTGAAAAAAAAAAGCGGACCATTTATACTTGGAAGTTATTTATATGTGACAGTTTTCTTTGGCAGCCTGTAATGTTTTTTTGGATGAGGCAAGGTTTGGAAATTAAAATGCTGTTTGTGAGGGTGGTCTTGTCTGTCTGCATGCATAGACAGACACATCAAAGTGATGGATGACGGCGCTATACAGTTCATTGTTTTTGTGTATAAACTGAATGCCCCCTTGATAATAAATTGCAGGAAGTAGAAAAAGATGTTGGGTAAATCTGTGCAAGGTTACGAGTGCTGTACTTCAGCGAGCCCTTCCTGCCATCAATTTATTTGTCATTCTCTTCACTTTTTCATTACTTCATTCGTTCTACCATTTTGTTTTCTCCCTTTTTAGGCAGTACAAAGACAAAGAGGAGGAGAACCAGGGTGGGTTCTTCTCTACCCTCACAAGTATGGTAGGATATCATTCTTACTTTTTTGTAGTGGATAGACATTTAGATAGATTGCTATGTCTTCCATTACGATGTGTTTGGGATTCATAGATGTCCATCTGCAGCTTTGAATACTGTTTGCTGATAGCTTGATCTCTCCTGTCCACAGGTGGGCAGCATGTTTATAGCAGATGCTGATGAGAAACTCTCTGTACAGTAAGTGCAAACTGATTTAAGTTCTTACCTATTCATCAATTGACTTAATTTCATTGTTGGACACCCTTCAATGAGAAAATGAATTACCGCTGCTGTGTTTTTTGCTTGTTTTGTCTTCGTGTAAAGGGTTCAAAAGTTGAAATTAACATTTTTGCAGTAATAGTATGAACAGTAACCAAACTCAGCTCAATAAAACATGATTTCTCAGGTAAAATCTGCGTACTGTGTTCCAACATAGTGGTATATATCATTGTACTTCATACTGCAGTGGGCAATCTAACTTTTTAAACTTGAATGTGAATCTTCTTTTATAAAAGATATTGCAGCCACTACATTACAGACTTAAATTTGTTTGGCTCAAGGCACAGGCACATTATTTTTGGCGGCAATGATAAATGTTGAACCATGCAAGAGCAAAGATTAAAAGCTTTGTTTAGAGTGACTCTTTGTTCTTACTGTAAGTAACTGACAGTGTGGGTGACAGCATTAAAAATGCAGTCAAATATTTCTATCTGTGAACAGGGGTTACCATTGTTTTCAATCTTTTAATGTCAACTCATTTATCAGCATTAAAATTGAATGTACAGAAATTTGGGAAATGATGTATTAGTAGTTACACACATTGTGCAGCAGTTAATGATGCAGAAAATGAACAAAGTGACCAGCTGTAGCAGGAATCGATTGTTAATAAACTGCCCCTTGGACTGGAGCAACACCTAAAGCTTTTTCCTGCTCAGTCTAATGTTATGTGAAAATTTTACTTGATAAATGAGCGAGCTGATTCTGACCACGGACTTCTGTTTGTTCTCAAGGACAAATGAGGCGATTCTGCTGGCACTCTATGAGGCAGTGCACCTTAACCGCAACTTCATCACAGTGTTGGCACAGGTAAGATACATGATACATTTCCTTTTTTTTTTAATTAGAACAGGTTGGCTGATTTGGCTTTTTCAGGACTGATACTGATTATTAGAAATCAAGGGGACAGATAACCGATATTTGGAACATAACATGAAAACTGTTTACTCAGGAACTGTTTTTAAGTACAATTTTGAGGTATTTTACTTACGTTTTTCCTTTTTCTGCTACTTTATACTTCCTCTCCACTACTCTGTTTGATACATTTGGTTACTAGTCACGTTGCAGATTCATATTATTTCATTGGCTATAGGCTATTGATTGTGATGTGTTACCAGTCAGATATTGTTGTAGGCGGGACATTGTGTGAGAGAATGCTGCCAAAGTAGCTCTTTTTTAAATTACTTTATTTTATCCTCAATCTGACTTAAAAATCGCTGATACCGATATTCGGAAAAATGCTTAAAATGAGCCACTGATAATCAGTCAGTCTGAAGTTTATTGAGTGGAAATTTAGTTTTTGGGTGGTTCAAAATAAGAGCCCTGGCAGGCCTGTTAAGAGTCTGCATAGTCTGAACACCACAATAGGGTAAGTCATCAGTTACATAAGAAAACTTGGTCTTTATCACATCTCTCAAAGCTTTCAGTCCTCGTTATTTCATCTCCTCTCTTTTGATGCATTATTTGATATCTCTTGAGGTATCATCAATGTACAAAGATACTTCTCCACCATCAGAGTGGACTTTGTTTCTCTTTATTAATCCCTGTGGAGACACTCTGGTTGAGCGTGAGCCGTCCTGACTCAATAACTGAATAGTTAAGATGGGTGAAATGCAGTTAGGAGGGCAGCCATTAAACGGTGCTTCCGGACTGATGTCCATTCTGAGGCCACTAAGCTCTTGTGTTGCTTTTTGCAATGCTAATTAGTTACAATTCTCAAGGTAAATTGGCAGCGATAATCAATGTATCATTTTGCGGAAATGTTTTGCATGACCAGAAGTAAACACTTTTCTTCAAGTCTCCACTAACAGGCATCCCGTTCTCGTGTTTCACTCTTAATGTGACTCTCTCGCCCAACTTGTTGTGTTGTATTCTGTTTCTGTACATTAGAGGAAACAAGAGACAGTTTTTCACTGTTAATGACAATGTTTATGCATTTTCGTTCTTTCAACAGAGCCACCCCGAGATTGACATCGCAGTCACACCTATCACCCCTACTCCAACTACACCTACTACACCACTTGGCACAACGCCGCCCTCCCTAGACAGTGAGTTGTACACTTTGTCTTATTTTTTACTTTACGACAAATGGGTGATGTCATAGACATCACCCATTTGAAAAGAAATCTTTAAGTCTGTATTCGGGGCTACCTATCACTGCATTCCTGTCAGTTTTATGAGCCACATTTTCTGTAGCAGAAGGGAGCTGAAGTGAAGCTTCAAAGTTGTGACAACATGATCCCAATGAGCAAAAAGGGGTCCAAAATACGTCAAAAAGATGTGTTCCCCGTACATCCAGAAGACATCCTGACTAAGGTCAACATAGCCCGCTGTGTGTGTGTGTGTGTGTGTGTGTGTGTGTGTGTGTGTGTGTGTGTGTGTGTGTGTGTGTGTGTGTGTGTGGGGGCGGGCGC
>OMLP01016970.1:14764-27310 GCA_900302685.1 Spondyliosoma cantharus
AGTGAAGCTTCAAAGTTGTGACAACATGATCCCAATGAGCAAAAAGGGGTCCAAAATACGTCAAAAAGATGTGTTCCCCGTACATCCAGAAGACATCCTGACTAAGGTCAACATAGCCCGCTGTGTGTGTGTGTGTGTGTGTGTGCAGCAGTGTTATGGGAACTTTGTCTTTTGCTTGAGAATGGGTTTAGGCAATGTAGTAAAAGTTAATGGTTTAGGTGTAAATAAGTAAGTAAATGTGAAGTTGAAATCTGTTGTCATCCCAAACATACCCATTTATCCTGGATGTATGTAGAAACTTCCACCTAGAATCACACCGTGAATTTTTGCTTTTCTTGAGAGAACTGGGTCTTTCCCTCTGGCTTCTGTGATCTTTGTAGTAGCGTTTGGAGGCTTTGTGTAGTGGTTGTTATAAAAAGTCAATCTTTAAGCCTCAAATACTGGCTTCAACACTCTAAATTGTAAAAGCTGACTTGACTCATACTTTAAAAAAGTCAGGAAATCGATTACCTCAGAATTACCTACTAAAATAGACTATTTAAATGGTACAAACTAAAAAGTTTGATCTTTTGATTTTTAATCTCCTTGGTAATCTTGAGGTAATCTGTTTACTTGATTTATTTAATTTTTTCAAGTAAAGTCACTGTCGGATTTTGCAGTGCAGCTTTAATATTTTCTACCTCAGTGGAGATCAGAGCTTACAGCTAAGGATGACTTTAACCTTGTCTTGTCAGTTCTGTGTGTTTGCATATGTTTTATACAACAGCCTCACCTTTGAAACAGAACTGAAATAAACTGAAATTGTTGATCCCCTCAAAACACCTGAAAGTCCAAGTGGATGCTTTTGGCATCAAGTCTCTCTATTTCCTTTCCTCAGTTTAACCTTAACTGTTTTTTTTACATCCATTTTTCAAAACTCACTCACTTCTGCCTTGAGACATACACATGCACACACGCCTGCAGCCTTTTGAAATATTCAATAGATTTTAAAGGTTATCTGATGGAATATCATGTGCTGTGAATTGCACTTCTGATCTGGGTTTATTTAATCTAAATCGGATAATCACAACATCCCAAGAAATTATTATTACATCTTTAAACTTGAGTACAGGGCTGTCACTTCAGGTTTCATGGAAGGTGAATGTTGTAGCTAGCACATTCAAAATCAGGTCATTTCGCATGCACACACGCTGTAACTGTTAAAAGGTACATGTTTCTATCTCGGGCTAGCTCTCCATCCATTGCTTCAAACCTAAGAGCCATTTTCTGTATTAAATATTAAGCTCCAGCTTCAAATCCAGATGAATGTTTCACATGCAGCGTGCATTATGCCATGTCATGGGAGCTTCAGCACTTAGAGGGGCCTCCACTCAGACCAGAAATAATTGCACACATATGCCTGCAATCATATGTCAGGGATGTACTCTTTCCTCCCACAGTTTACTGCTGTGATGATATGTTTCCTGACAGTGTGAAATCTTCCTTTGGGCATGCAGTGATCTGAGGATGAAGGAAACAAATGAGGGTTTTGTGGGGAGGGAGGGAGATAGAAATGGCCGGCTCATCATTTATCAATGAAACAAGCTGTATGTTTGAGTGAGCAGAGATTTTTAAATGGATGAAGATGTTTATCTAGACAACACGGCAAGCTACAGAAGATATAGTAATGGGACATCACTTTTTGTTATGCTGTTATTTGCCTGAATGAGCACTCCGTCTGGCCAAACCAGGACGACAGCTCATTTTATTCCCACTTTCAGACAGCAGACTTTGAGTTGAGGCTCAGGTTTTTGGGATGTTAGTATTTATGGAATATGTCATTTTAAAGCAACAGCACAGTTATGAGTTCATCAAACCCTGATTCCAAACACGTTGCTGTGTAATGCATAAATAAAAACAGAATGCAACATTTTGCATCTTTCCAAACTACATTCAGTTACAAGATACTTAATGTTGAAACTGACAAACTTTATTATTATTTTTTTTATAAAGATGTACACTCATGCTGACGTTGATGCAGCCCATTAACTTCAATTCCTCTGGCGCCACTGCATTAAAAACCGACATGATTGTATATTAGTATTACTGCTTGGGCTCAGGAACACTTTCAAAAAAACATTGTGGGTAAACACAGTTCATCGCTGCATCTACAAATGCATGTTAAGACTATACCATGCAAAGTAGGGCTGGTCAATATTGATTTAAATGCTTCGATATCGATTCAGTAATAAGTAGTAATAAACATCATCATTTGAGTACCTGTTGATAATTTTTAAAATCAAAAAAGTAATCTTAAATTATAAATCTTTCATCTAGGAAGTTCTAGTTTGAATTGAAATGTAAACAAAGGCACATGATGTGTTTAATTATAAAATAGTGCAACCATAGTTAAGCTGAGAAAGTGAACCCCCCTCTCTCCCCGGATGAGAGTGCTACCCGCGGGCACACGGTGCAGTGGCCAGGGTGAGACCGGCTGCGCTGGGAGTTTACAGTCTCCGAAAGAGCGGTGCGTCTGACATCGACTACCCGGCTCCGCAGTTCTGACGGTGTTTCTGCGGCGCATCACCTAGAGGATTCAGAGGATTTTCTGAATCGATATTGAACTGGGAAAAATATAGTGCAATGCGTTGATGAATCGATATTTTTACCCACCTCTAATGCAAAGCAAAGCCTTATATCGACAATATCCAGAAACACTGCTGACTTCTCTTCATCTCAGCTCATCTGAGATGGACTGATGGAAAGTGGAAAGTTTGCTGTCCACATTTCAAGTTGTGGGCCAAAGGGGAAAATAACCATCCAGATTGTTATCGGTGCAAAGACTAAAAGCCAGCATCTGTGATGGTACTGAGGTGTGGAACAACCCATGGCCTTCAATGATGAAGGCGCCATTAATGCTGAAAGTTACAATCACGTTTTGAAACATTGCGGCTTTGCAGTGATAGTGTACTGTGTGTTAAGCACCACAGCATTTAAAATAAATTACTTCTGACCATTGACGCAACAGTTGGAGGTTATGTGGACACTGCAGCAGTGTATCTGTTTCGACTGGCTGTTGGAAACAAGATAGTGAGAGAAAGTACAGCTGGTATCAGTGTTGATACTGTGGAAAATTAGTATGGAAATAGTTTCAAATGTTCATCATCGATTTTTAATAACATTTCAATCTTTTAGACAACACTTTGTCCTCTTTCTCTGTAATAAGAAAAAATGTTGGTGGCATTTTAACTGCAGGGATTATGTATGATTGATGTTGCGTTTGTATATCTGTTGTGCAGTGATGAACAACCCAGAGCTGCCTCTGGATCCCAACCTTCAGACCAGCAACCTTCTTATCACCTTCCTCAAGTATGCCTCCATTGTAATGCAGGATACTAAAGGTAAAGAGCAACCTTCATGCCCTCTCCCTCTTTGTCTCTGTCACTCCACCTTCCTTTGCTTCCTCATTCTTTCACTTTTTCTTTTCTCCATAACTCACCTGAAGTGTCCACAGCGGTGACAAATACATTTTTTTCTCTTCAATCTCGCTAATTATATCACGTTTTATAACATTAATTTGTTTCAGTCACTCCTTTCCAAAAACACCAGAGGAAAAATCTGTCTGATCCTCCGTTTTCTCATATTTGTGTTTTTTAGATGAGCATCGACTTAACAGTGCCAGACTGTGCCTAATCATCCTCACCTGCATAGCCGAGGTAGGTCGGTGCCACATTTCTGCAATATTTGCACCCACCACAGATGTCTTTGTTCTGACTTCCCCTCTGTGTGTGACAGGACCAGTACGCTGATGCCTTTCTACATGATGACAACATGAATTTTAGAGTCAATCTTCACAGAATGGTGAGTTTCATGAAATTAGTCTATGTGAGGTTGTGGAAAAATAAGTATTTCATTGGACTAGTAGTAGTAGTAGTAGTAGTAGTATTAATATTAGTAAAAGTAGTATTGTACAATAGAAACCTTGTTACCTGTATACATGACTGAGAAATATGCATTCTCCAGTCGAGAACTACCTGGAAAATCAGGTTTTTTAAAAACCTATTGCAGATTTTTATTTACAAGATTTTTCGTCCACACAACGTTCAAGAAATCAGCATATTGAAGAAATCCTGCTGTAATCCAGTAACTTCAGTCCTTGTAAAAATATAAAGACCATGACACTTTGTTATGTTTGTTGAATTTGACACTTGTTTTAAGTGACATGCAAAATATATTCTGTGTGTATTTACTGTAAATACTTGCTGTTTACTTTAATTCTGGATTTTTTTCAGCCAATGAGACACAGAAAAAAAGCGGCAGACAAAAACATCCCTTCACGACCACTGGTGTGTGCTGTTCTAGGTATGAGGAACATACAGTAACTGTTCTGTACTGTGGACTCAAACTGTTACTGATGTCTGATATTTTTTAAGGTTAGGTAGTTGGCTTCTGAGTGTTTGTAATTTAACATGGTAGCGGCTACAAACTAGATGTTGATGGATGGAACAGTCATAGAAGTCAGAACTGTGTTTTTGACTCCTTGCTTTGTTTATATTTTTATTTTAAAGAGGATACACAGGGTTAGGGTTAGTTTAAAGTATTTAAAACTAAGCTGTTTATATATTATAAAGATCTGCTGTTTGCCTGCTTTAGTCCCTTAAGCAGCAGCACTTAAACAAGTTAAACAACAACAAAGTAACATCTGTGATGCAGATGCCATTGATCCATGTTATAGATCATATTTATTCATTGGACATTTCCCCACTACTTGGTTAAAGGTGGCACATTTTCCATGCATAGCCTTGTTTTTGCTTTACTGCCTCTCACACTGTAAATTGCACTACCCGGAAAGAAGATATTTTTCGCATAGTTCCGTTTCTCTTTCCGTTGATGGTGCATTTTAGCTGATGATATGATATCTGAGATAAAGATGTATACAATTTTTGTGTCCTTGTGTCCCGTTTTCTGTACCTCTTTTTCTAGATCTGATGGTGGAGTTTATTGTCACTCATATGATGAAGGATTTCCCCATGGATTTATACTTGTGAGCGCACATGCACGTCACGTTCACACATTTTTCTAGCCTCATCCACAAGCCAGCTCCGTCACCACAGTATCGTGTTCATTTCCTGTGCAGGCGCTGTGTGCAAATCATCCACAAACTCCTGTGCTACCAGAAGAAGTGCAGAATCAGGTTACACTACACATGGAGGGAGCTCTGGTCAGGTAAAGATACCAAACTTTCGCTCTAGATTCATTTTAGTATGAATGATGGCGGTAGGCAGGAACTTTTCTCTGAGGACCAAGAACCTTTAAAATCTGTTCCTGTGTGATTGTTCCAGATGACAAAATTGTCCCTGTACTCTTCAAAGGTGCACGACCTTGATGTATTTCACTGGTGGAAAGATTCCCTTTGCATAAAACTGGACTTGTCAATGGAGTAGAAAGACGCAGATATTTTAAAATTGGTGCTACATGACCATGCACCTGCCTCTAGTGTAGAGCTTAGATCGGGCCAAAAAAAACAAGCCAGACACGACCCGAGCCCGATTTAAACCCGACATTTTTTTAATACGTGGGCTGTTATAACTGATGTTCTCAACTACAATTCTGAGTCATTTGAACTACAGAAATCTGTTTAGAATTATCTTAATGAATAATGTAACAAGTGCCGCACTTAATGCTCTCGACAAAGCAGACACATATGTTGTCACTGCCCACGACTTGTTTAAAATGGTTCCATACCTCCGACTTTCCTCCAAACTTAATTCTCCTGTTTTAATTTTTTTCTTTACATCTTCAAGCTCCATGTTGCACTTCACAATCAGTGATGCCGGTAATGCGATACTCTAATCTGACCACTTTTTTCAGTAACGAGTAATCTCACGCGTTAATATTTCCAAACCAGTGATCAGATTAAAGTTACTTATTCAAGTCACTGTGCGCTACTAATATTTTTGTAATTTTCCTTAGTAAAAATATATATTTTTGCTTTCTTCTTGCGCCTCGGGGAGTGATGTCACATATGTGACAAGTCACGTTTTCATCATGAGGACAAGTCACGTGTAACACCACGCAGCGACACAAACATAAACAACAATGGAGGGAGGAGAGAGGTGTGGAATATAGTGATATAAAACTGGTTGAAAGCAGAGTTGCAGCAGATTTGTCAAACGCAGACAAGGCAGCAACGACAGCATGTCTTTATCTGAAGCTTCTAGCTGCCATTAGCTGCATATGCAAGTGTGGTGATTGGATGTTTTGTTTTGCCGAATTGCACCTTGGTAGTTGTAGTAAGCTTCTCCCTCAAAGTTTAGAACTTGATTATTCTGTTTAAGTTTCAGGACACCACAGATGAATAATTTAAATCTGGAAATGTTGTGATTGTCTAAGCTTCACTGTAAGAGTTTTGTAAATAGGTACCCATTCTGCAAAACAAAGCCAATTTCCTGCTGAAGTCATTGGGCCTGTTGTTTTGGAAATGTATTGCATCATTGAGATTGGATAATGAGTCTCTAAAGAAAGCACAATCCATCTGGTGGCCTTGTTTTCATCCTGGTCAACACACAATAGGATAACATTTCAGCTCGTAATGGCCCCATCGTACTGTGTCTCATTAGAAAACAAATTCCTCTAATCAGAATAATAATCCGCTGAATTCCCTGAATGACACCGACCCTCTCCTCTTGGTGGTTATTATAGCATACCATGAAATAAGACTGGAGAGAAAAAATGAGCCAAATTAAAGCAATAGATGTGTTTATCTTTGTGTTGTGTTGTGAAAAGCTTTGTTTGGTTCTTCTCATGGGTTTAGTTTGATTTGGTGTTGAAAGGTTCCCCCCCTCCTGTGTTTCCATTATCTACCTTAATAAAGATGCACACTGACTGCTGCCACATGCCACCTCTGGTAGACAACTAACAACGCTCCAGATTATGTCATTAAGTGTGCATATCTCCTTCTGCACAGCTCTCATTAACCTGCTGAAGTTCTTGCTGTCAAATGAGACCACGCTACTGGCCAAGCACAACATCTTTCATCTGGCCTTACTGGTGAGAAACACACACACACAGAACATGCAGACAGGACCTTCACAGTGCGTCCCACAATAGAAATAAGTTTCACGGGGATATGTGTTTGCTGCCAGATACTGTAACACTGGTGCTGCTTGTAGCCCAACTGAGAGTCAAGTGACACACAAGAGTTTAAACTCCTTTTTTTTAGATTGTCAGAGGAGACAAAAGAAGCCAAACAGGCTGTTTATACAGAAACCGATGCAGTATAAATTGATTTCCCTTTAGAAAACCTATTTTTGGTTTGTTTTCTTCTCTATTTTCTCCTGTTGTGTTCTATTTTGTTTGGGACTGTATATGTTGGTCAACTAATGTGTGTCTCTTTATGCAGGTAGTGAACTTGTTCAACATGTTCATTACATATGGCGACACGTTTCTGCCCACCTCCAACAGCTACGACGAGCTGTACTATGAAATCGTACGAATGCACCAGGTCTTTGACAACCTCTACTGTATGGGTATGTAGAAGAAACTGCAGTAATTAATTCAACTACAGCTGAAGCCATTATGGTACATTCTCATATTAAAGGTTTTAATTAATGGCTGAGTTTCCTGGATTAGAAAAAACACTGAGAAAGGTGTAATTACTTGTAAATTTAGCATAACATACATTTCTGCAGCACTAATTCACTCATGTAATAATAGTCACATCATACTCACCACTACAGCTTAATTTGTTAATGAATGAAAAATTACTGAATGAAAGCATAAAGACAAAACATTCTCTGCTTCAGGCAGATTCAGTAGTAGAATTTGCTGCATTTTACTGTTTAGGATCATTTTAAATTTAATATTGTTGAATTTTTGACTGGGTTAGATGGAAAAAGACACAGTATATAACATACTCATACTCTAATATAGTTTGTGCACTAATTGATTTTTTGTTTATCATTTTCTATCTTCCAGTTCTAAGAGTATCGACCAACACGGGCCAGTGGAAGGAGGCAGCCAGCAAAGTCACACATGCCCTTGTCAATGTTCGGTAAAAACTCACACACAGTGGCCCAAGAAGGAGAAAAGAGTCATGTTGGATTGAGGGGAATTTCAAATAAGAATGAGACTGAGGAAGGTCATACAAAGTGAATGAAGTTAAATCTGTAATTTAGGCTCTCCATCCGCACCCTCTTCCTTTTTCCCCCTCCCTCAACTTCCTCCCCTAGGCCCCTCGATTTGATAATTTTTAAGCCTCAATCTCCTTCATCCTAACCCTACTCCAGTCCTCACACATACTGTGCTTGGTCTGTCCTCCACCATTTCCCCCTGTAATCTCTCCTCCCTTCTCTGAGGAAATGATCCTCTGAGGTCACCCTGGCTTGGAGGTCCCTGAGGGCGTCCCTGAGGGCACCCGTGCGAGCGGGATCCTCCCTGAGGACTCCCTCATTCAACTGGGCTCCTGATGGAGTCCACTGCTTTAATAGGCAGACACAGGGGTTGGAGGGAAGGCGTGGAGGAGGAGGATTGATAGAGTAATATTTGAAAGAATAGATGAATAAATTAATGAAGGCAGAGGGATATAAAGAACCACAGAGACTGTGTTGAAATTAACTCAAATGAAGGCACCAATTCCATTTTACTCCAATCAGTTCATTCCTCCATCAGCTGGCTTCCCACACGAAATGACAGCAAAATTACCACAATGGAGAGTTCTCTGCATTTTAGTCACTATAATTTATTTGATATATGAAGAGCTCTAAGTTAGTACGAAATAAGATATGTCATCTCAGAGGTTTGCTTATTGCATTAACACATATTTGAGCCATAAAGCAGTTTATTTGATGGAAATAAATGCTAATGCTGGAAAAGATCACCTCTGAATTAACATCTGAAATTCGAAATGAAACGAAACGAAACGAAACGAAACGAAAACTTTGCACCATAACAAGAACTAACCTCACAAATTGCTTATTCGGAATATCAGATGCACATTAAAAAGAGTGGGGGGCTGCCGCTGGCTGCAACTCTATATGACATGGCCAAAAGTATATAGAGACCCCTGTTTGTTTTCTTTTGGTCTGAGGTTGTTTTCCATGGTTTGCCCTTGGACCTCCTTCTAACTCAGGGAAATCTTAATGCATCACCACAGAATAATTAGGTGCACTCTAAGCCATCTTATTCTCAGAAAGTACGGTGTCTGTTGTCAGACAGCGGAGCAAGTATGAAATAAGGATTGACTACAGCTCATACATAATGCCCGCCAGTCATATAGCCATTCACAGGCCGCTAGGCTGCAGAGCTGATCCTTATTTGATGACTGTGACATTGTCTGACAAATGCACATAAATGCAGGATTATAACAATGGTTGTGCTTTAAAAGTTAGAGGCCACAAGAGATTCTCTATTTACTGTGACAGAGTAAACTCATCACTTAGCAAAAGCTCTGTTTTCCCCCAAACACTAAACCAGCAAGCTGGCATTTTACCAGTCATCCACTTAGGAGACCGCTTTGGAAATGCTCAGATTTCGGGGACAAACAAAACCAGAAAACAGTGAAGGCTGAAATCTGCTTCTTCAGGCTGCACATCTTATCTGTGAATGTGCATGAGTTGTTCAGAGACACTAGTCATTTTTATACTGGGCAATCAGCCGCCAATTGGCTGCCCTTTTTGCGGCCAGGTCCGCAGATTTAGACAAGAAGGCGGCAAATTGGGGGTCTGTTTTGCTCCAGCAATTTGACGCCTCGGAGGGTACACTTACATTGCCCAACTTCGTTCTTCAAGTCACGTCACATGTTTACGCCTACCCCAGTGGCGGCCAAGTGGCGGCTTTTGGAAAAGGAGGAATATTACTCCTCCCTTTTAGAAAGACGGGGCAGCAGATTGCCGGCCTTACCTTGGAACAAATGTGCCACCTTTTCTATCTAAAAGGGGCTATTGGCATTGCTGTTTTTTCTTTTCTGTTGCACACCTGCCTCCATTCACCAGCTGATTCAACCAGTCAGCTTGTTTGGACCCAAGAAACTTTAAGCGGGCAATATAGATGCATAAATACAGAGAGAATGAAGTATGATGTTTGGCGGTTCATAGTTAATACATGAATAATTGATTGATTGATTTACAGTACTAGGTGGCTGGTATTTGCAGCTAACTTCTGGGAACTATTGAAAGGCTCCACGATCTGCCATTGCTTTAAAATAATGGTCCATTAGAGTAACCAGAGCTGACGCTACTCTCTCTACTCAAGTGCTGTGGTCGACACAGGGCTCTCCAGCATGCTCCATGTGGTCGACTTGTGCACATTCTCTTCGGCAAGTGTGCTTGGTTTGGATGGAGGTGGAAAAGGGATTGATTGTGTTGGGGTTCCCACAGACCACTTCGCCAATGACAACTTGTCATTTGTTGTTCCATTAACTGTTATTATGCAAATATTGGGAGTTTTCATTGCAATAAACTGCATGGAGTGGCTAATTGTCTAGTTGGGTGTCAATAAACCACGCCAGGAGAAGAAGTAATAAAATAATAATAATAATAATATTTTTTGTTAATAGTTTTGGTAGTTGCTACTCAGGTTTTTTATGTATTAATTGAAAATGTGACCAAAAGCAGATGGATAGAAAGGCACTTGGTGTGAATGAGGAGAGAAGACGGTGCATTTTTGAATTCAGATGTCTTCAGGTGGACGTGAAGACTTGCCTGCTCACAACTTTGTGGCACCACTAACATAACAAGACTTTAACAGAGCCTGACCAATTACTTACTTTGAGGCTGATACTGATATAAGAAAGTTGAAAATTCAGATATTGATATATCAGCCAATATACACACATTTTGCAATGATCCCCTTAAAATGTTTATATATGTAATGGAGGGAGAATATTTTACAGTATAACAATAAACTTCTAAAAGTCATTGTAGTAAATTCTATGGCAATGTAAGATTACAGCTCATGGTACAATCACATATATCGGTAATGTTCAGTTAATGTAACGTTCTTGGACGTTTAGGAAAATGTCTATTCTGCTTAATTTCAGAAATGTTTATGTTTTCATGTTTAAGGGCCATCATCAACCATTTTAACCCCAAGATTGAGTCGTACGCTGCTGTGAACCACATCTCCCAGCTGTCAGAAGAACAGGTGAGCACAACAGAAACACAACACCTGCTTTTACACTCTCACTAAAAGTTGCATGTAAATAAAAATGAACTTCAGCAACATCTCGGGGTCATTTGGGCTTAACTCCACTGAAACCTCACTCTTGTTGTTTCAAAAGTAAAACTTGATGAATTTTTTAGTACACAAAGGTAAACACTGAGTACTTTTTAGTGTGGGAGAAGAGTTTTTTGCTGCATTTTATTTTGAAAAAATACCCATTTATCAAGAAGTAGTGGCAGAGATGGATGACTCAGACATCGCTTATTGTGTTGAGACACCTAGAAGAGCAGTTGTTATCACACACCGCTGAGCTTAAAACTCATCATGACTGATTCACTGCACAGAAATGAGACAGGGAGGAGAGGACCCTGTTCACAAGCTGTGTCTACTCCTATTATACAGATTATAGATTTATGTGTATATATTTGAAGTATATTAAAAACAATGACAATTTATCACACAATATGACTCCAACAAACACATAAACACAGTGAGAATTGGATCAGTAAGACAATGTCTGAAATGCTGAGTTATTTCTTCATCATTAGTGGAGAAACTTGAGTCTGCAAAGAGGCTGAACTTCAACAATATGAGCTTTGTCAGCTCCATTTAAGACTTTTTTCATTTATGTCCAATCGGTGAGGATAGGAAAACAGCCAGAGGAGTCCTTTTTTATAACAAGCTGATAAGCGAGTGATGGATTTGGTCATTAGACTCTGCAATTACCTCTTTGCTTTTATCTGCTAGATTTATTCTCAACAAAGAGGGAAGGCAGAAGGTAGCCTTGGTGTCAGTGAGCTGCCACTGGTTGTATATGTCCACTTTAGATGTTAAGGCCGAGCTCTGTAGACAAATTAACCTTTTGTATTTATTATTATGTTTTATCCTAAAATCAGTTTCTCAGTAAGTAAGTGCTTTAGTCTGAGGCAAAGTGGAAAAAAACGCTGCTTATTAACTTATTGATATAGAGCATATGACACAACCTTTTCACACTGATACATTACTCTAAATTAAATATTATTGGAATTCATCAGTGAAAAGCCTGGTTTGTGTTCGACTGGTGACCTTTCGATTCACATCCTTCCCAGTCCCTCTCTCCCCTCAGTCATGTCCTTGCTGTCGTCTGCTTTAAAATGACTTTTTTTAAAGTTGTTTTTGGAGCATTGTTCATTTATTAGACAATGTACTTTGCTATTCACCGAATTCATCAAATGTAGGTCAGATTTTGAACAAAAGCAGGAGAGAATGGAGTGATAAGAGCTTTCATGTGAACAAAGGACAAGTTCCATCTAACCTCAGGCTGAACAAAATAATATTTGTAGCACATGGACACGAAAGGCTTGTATAAACCCCCCCCCCGGTTCTTGCATCCCACTGATGAACGTTAATGTAATCGGAGTAGCTTTT
>OMLP01016970.1:27330-41331 GCA_900302685.1 Spondyliosoma cantharus
TTTTCAGTGGCCGGTGCACAGCTGCAGAGGAAGAGAAAGCAAGAATAGGTGTTCAAACATGGGTCCATTTAAGTGAATTTAAAATTTTGTTTATTTTCTTTTCTTTCCTCTCCTCTTTCCTCGCTGAAACTTTGCATTCCCTTCCCTCTGTCTTTTGACATACACATGCTCACACACACACACACACACACACACACACACACACACACACACACACACACACACTAACCACCTGCAGTCCATCCGCCTGGAGCGTCTTCATTCCCCACAGTGACACCAGAAGATGGATGGCCTGCAGAAACATACAACATTGACAGCTGCATGCACACAATCATGTCTGCTCAGTGATGCAGAAAGTTGCTCAGCTGAGTTGTGTGTAAAGCAGCATAGGTTACATCACTTCTGTTTTTTTTTATTTTTTATTTAAATTCTTTATTTACTTTTCTTCAAGTTTTCTTTATGTTTTTATGCTTTATGCTCTCGTCATTTCTTTCATCTTCTCCATCCTCTCCAATGTGCTGCTGGTGAGGAAGACAACCTAAACAGACATTAGTTGAGGTTATCATTCAAACCTACCCCCACATTTCCACAGAGAGAGGAGGGTGATGGAGAGCTGTGAGGTAGATGGAGGCAGAGAGAGACAGAGAGATATGGGTATGAATTTTTCATCAGGGTACCATAGGTTGAAATAAAAACAACAGCATTTTTTTCCCCACAAGCAGAGCTTTAGATTTATTAGAAGTAAATAAAAGGAAGAGGAATGTTATACTCCTCTGAACATCAGTGTTAATACATTTCTGAGTGATGATTCTGCTGAATGGTAGTTGTACTGCCACAGCTGAAGGAGACGACCTACTTGCTGGTTAACATTTGTGTGTTTACATGGATAAGCGCTAGACTTGTTTTAGAGAAGTGTGTGCGTGTGTGTGTGTGTGCGTGCGTGTGCGCGCGTGCGCGTGTGTGTGTTTATAGAGCTTCTGTGGGAGGCGTGACAAAGTGCAGCTTGTGCATCTCATTGTGAATGTTTCATGCTGTGTGGAGTGTTTCAGGGGCATTAATAAAATAATGGAAGAGGTCTGGTTAGGGGCTATTTCACGGCTGAATGGGAAGATGGCAGGGGTGCAAGTGTGGAGAATCTCTGCATAATTAGCTCTGATTTGAGCTCACCTTCTTATCTCAGCTGGACTTTACTTCAGGCGGGTCTGTCTTGTGCTCCTACAACCACAGTGCACACACTCTTTCTACTGTATTTGCTGGATTGTATTTTTCGTCTGACCTTTAAAATGATAGAGTGACTCCTCTGTACCTCTTACTGCAAAAGAAATAAGAGAGCAATTTTGTGGAGAAATGGGACGAAACAAACAATCAGCCGAATCACTTAAGTTACAGATGGTGTGTCCCTGTCACATCCCTGCGACCTGCCACGTGATCCCTCATGAATACATGCATTTAGTAATAAAGTATGAAACACTTAACCACCATTAACCACTCTGTGAGTTGGGGAGTTGTGTTGATTTTCCGTCTCCCTCATCTCTCTCACCCCTGTCAGGTGCTAGAGGTGGTTCGGTCCAACTATGACACACTGACGCTCAAATTGCAGGATGGTTTGGACCAGTTTGAGAGATACTCGGAGCAGCCCAAAGAGGCTGCCTTCTTCAAGGAGCTGGTAAGAGCGAGAGTGTCACTTGACATAAAGTCACACTCACAGCTGTGGAGGATGATCTGTAATTTATAAGGATTCCAATTTTTTTAAATGGCAGATTTTTAACTGCTGTTTACAGTAAACGGTCTCTATGCAAAGTTAACAGCAGAGGACATGCTTCTTGTAATACACCACTTTTAGACCAAAATTAGCATGAATACACAGGTTCTTTGAAATGTGGGTCAACTTACTAATAATTGGCAATAGTGAGACATCTCGCTTCGTACTGATCTCTGATGATTTGCACGTGCAGCAGCACGGATCAGCCAGCTCACTCGGCTCCGACCACATGGAAGCCACAGACAACAATCACTTTTTACTTTTCAGTCTTTCTTTTAAACTCAGCGGTGACTGAATGATGTTCAAGTGTTGCTTGACAGAGACAGATGGAAAGATATTAACTTTAACAAGTGACAACTAGTTCAGCTGGGTGTTGTCTTCACATCACAGTTGAGTCGAGCCAGAGTAGATAGTAGTGGTAATAGAGAGTGAACAGACATAAGCTACTGAATATTTACCATTGTCTGTAAGAATCAGTTAAACAACAGTATCTACACTGCAAATTTGTTTTATTTTCACCTGGCCTTTTGTATGATTGATGTATACGATTTTCATGTTTTCACTTAAATAGTAAAAATAAAACTCTAGACTTTATTTTAAAAACTTAAACCGATGAAAACAGGTAAACTGTAAGATGCACTCACCACACACCTCCAGCAGGAAACTATTACACATTACTACCTTAGTTATGTGTTATTTCTTTGTAAAAACAAAAAATGAATCTGCAGCTTCATATATATATATTGATGTGGTGAAGGAACACAGAGGTGGAGTCGACGTGGCAAGGGTGCACTTTTTGAGACTGAACTAAGGCTCCACCTCTCCATGTGACTGTTTTTATAGAAACATGAGCTGTTGATAAACTTCCCTCCCCGTCTGTTTGCAGGTGCGCTCCATCAGCCTGAATGTGAGGAAGAATGTCTCTCTGAACACACTGAGTCAGGACGTCCTGCTCAAAGAGTTTTCCACCATCTCCTGAAACAACCTCCAACTCCCTACAGATGGACATACACAGTACATTTCTGTGCATGTGGACATGTACACACACTGTCACACACACTGTACAATACAAACACCAAACCAGTACAATCCTCCATTGTTGTTTAAATGATCCGTCTCGATTCCTCATCGTCTGTCCCTCCTGTGACCTGAATGATGGAAACGGACACTGACAGGCTGGATGCACCTTAAGGAAAGACGTGAGAACTTTTCTCCCTTTGTGGCCATTCCTATGTGTGTGTGATACTTTAAGGAAGTGCCGTTGTGCTGGTTCCTCGTGTGCAATCTGCAGTATTGGCTGGACTGTTAACTGACACATGAAAGTTTGGATTTCGTTGTTTTTAACCCAAATGTTCATGTTCATCACTGATGATGATGCAAGTAGCTTCTGTTGCTGATGATCACGGTACATTGCTCATGATTTATCGCTCTCTGAAAATTTAGGCTTTGGGTGAAACATGTCTTTCCTAACACATTTGGTAATGAGCCTTTTTGAGTTTGAATCTCCTCTTTGATTAGAGCATTAACTCTTTCTCTGCGGCTGCTCATCGTGTGAATGTTAACTGCCATGCTCAAAACCAATTTACAAGTATTTTGTATTTCTCTGTTTGCTAATGGGTAGGACATTCTGAGCAGTGATTAAGTTTGAGAATGCTCTGAAGTGATAAAAAAAAAATGTTTTTCTTGTTGTTGCAAACTTTGCTTTTGAACAAAGCCATGACTAACATTCACTACTGTGCATCGCACAAGTCATCTCTCCATCAGTTGAACAAATTAATGTGTTAAAGGCAGTGATTAGCTTGAAGGAACAATGGTTAAACATTATCATTCATAAAGTGACAATTGCTGGTGTGTGTCTGGCATCTTAAGTCTTAGTTTAGTAAAGGAAAAAAAAAAGATTAATTCATTCAACCTTTTGAATTCAGCTTAGCTCTTTCTCGTTCAGAGCATTTTAAATGATTATTTTTTTGACTGGAAGCAGATCTGAATTATGCAATTTCTTCAAGTGTAGAGTCTTGTCCCTTTCATCTCTAACTACTCTAGGTATATTTATGTTTCTTTTTTAAATAAAGGTTGATTTCCTACTACAACTAGTGCTTCTTCTTTTGACTATTTAGGTAAAAAAACATTCATATTTAGATTGAACATTAAAAGTAACCGTCTTTCACATTCTTTGAAGGCAAGCTTTCCAACAACAAACCTTGTCGGCTCAACCCACACACACACACACACACACCCTGTCCTCTGCTGACACTGCTGTCTGGGTCTGATACATCGGGTGTCAGTGGGAGACTTGATTTCTTACCCCCACACGCTGCAGAAGTGAAATATGACTTTTCATTTGATGACTAGGTCTTTCATAACAAATGATTTTGTCTTGGATCATTTCTTTATTTGTTGTCCCCTGTCGAGACACGTATGAACTGTTGAGCAAAAAATCGTGCAGCTTAGTCTCCATCCAGTGTGTTTAGAGGAGTTTGCAGAGAGGATCACGGCACACTCATCTCCGGTGACTTTATTATTTGACCAATAGTTTTGACTGTGCACTCGTTTAGCTCGTGTCGAATACATGGACACACAATCAGTGATGTCATTAAAATGTTAGAAGGTGCAAGTTTATCACAATTATTCAACATCAGAAAAAAAAAGTTTGTAAAAAATATATGAACTTTAAAGCTTCATGAATTTATTTTTGGCCACTCGGGGGCAGCAGAACCAGCTGTAAATACAAACAAACTTAGCAAATATTTGTGCTTCTGATCAGCTGATAAATGTTGGTTGGTTCTGTTTTGGTATCTACCAACTCCTGAGGGAAATATCTGCAAATGTTTAATTAACCAAATTAAAGCCGCTGCACTGTCATTGGTCCACCCACACAGGTTTTATCACTTAATCTGCATGATTTGACCTCTTTTCATGACTGTCTGTGTACAGACTGTGCTTGATTAACATCTCCCTCACACTTTTTGCATCAGACAGCATAACACCCTTATCACTGTACTGGATAAAATTTGATGATGTCATGTATTGTATCATGCATGTCTCTGCATAGCTCCATCCAATATTTACCTTTAAGCAACTGTATTCTACTGTATCAATATTTTTAGTCATAATTGTATGTATTTGACAATGTGAAAACAATGAGATTATAAATCAACAGAGAATCACTTACTGTAAATCTGCAGCTCCCCTCAGCTCAACATAGCTGTATGTCGATTTTCAGCTCATTAATTAGCCGTCTGAATCACAACTTTGCTGTTTCGGCTCACTCTCACAGCTCTCACAGTGTTGTGTTTGGCCACAGGAGGCACCTGTTTTCAGCAAAAAGCTCTAAAATATCCCTGCACGGCACGCTACCTACTTGGCATCGGACAGCAGACTGACATAGTTTGACACTTAACTCATGAACAAAGTGGAGTGTTAAGCAGCTAAAGAGACGTGTGCAGTATTTTCCCTCAGAAGTTGGTGCAGACCAAAAACAGCTAAAAGAAGAGTGAATATTGGACTTATGATCGCCGTCTGGTCACAAACACTGCCCAAATGAATGATGAATGAAAAACTTAATTAACAACTGATATTTGTAGTGAACCTAAGTAAAAATAATAAATAACATTTTAAGGATCAAAGTGTGAGTAAGAGGAAAATAAGTAAAAAGGAATTAGAAAAGATATTGTGTATTTTTGACATCACAGCCCATCTACTGATCTACTGTGTCTACTGGTGAGGCCATAGATACAGTTTGCAGTCTACTAAAAATCTGGGATGTTATTATTGCAATTTCAACTACATTTGTCTGACAGCTTTAGTAAGTAGTTACTTTTAAGATGACCCTTTTTCATAACCTTCATTAGGTGATTAAATGTAAAGACTTCTGATAAACAGAGGGATAGAGTCCCTCTAATGGCTGAAACAATTCTCCTACTTCTTAAGATGAATACACTATTTATTATTTATATATCTGTAAAATACACAGTTCTCAGAGAACAGCCACGCTGTGACAATATGATGATCTTATAGAATATGATGCATTGCTGTAGATTAAACTACCCAACAATGTATAATAGTTAACATTAGCTTAACTTGAAACATCTACAGCAGTAAAATGCAACATAAAAATCAATGCAGCAAACCAGTGTGTATGATTATTAAAGGATTTGAATGCGGGACATGTAGTGGAAGAGGATTTCTTTTTCTTTTTCATGGTGTGGTATTATTTACTTAAGAAAAGGATCTGAACATACTTCAACCCACTGGAGATACTTGATCATGTGAGGACAGCAGTCACAGTAAGAATGAGGTCATTACATTGGATTGAGGGCACTGATAAACTTCATATTAAACATTTCTGTACATTGTCAGCCTTGGTAATGCTTAATGATACGTAACAAATACTAATTTCAAATTTTAGTAAGACTTTTAGAGTGAAAATATGACACACAGCTGTCTTTACACGGTCAACGTGTATTTTGAGCGGTGGCAGCAGCACAGTGCAAAAATGAGGGAGTTCGTAGAAAAAGAATCAATATTCTGCAAGTGCACCTTGACTAAATATTTGGATCAATAAATTATATATATTTATCTGAGAGGTAAATAAGTGGGAAGCTTGAGGTCATGGTTGTTGAATCTGGTGAGACCGCTCTGAGAAAGCAGAATCTCTCCTGTTCCTCTCTACTTTTTCTTCCCTCGCTCTTCTTTGTTCTCCATCCATCCCCCTGCCCCCTCCTGTTGTGAAACTAATTAGCCAAAATCTCTGATAAACTTTGTCCTCGAGCTACTTCCTAATGATGTCTGTACCCTCAGGCCCACGCAAGTAACTCCAACTGAATCGTCTGTTTGTCAGGAGTTGCTCAAAGTAACGAGCAGAGGTCGTTTGCAGGCGTCCGGTCGAATCCACGATGAAAGTGTTGGACCAGAGTTGCAGGATCCAAACTGTCAGCAACCTTCTCCCATATTTCTTAAAGCTAGTTTCACGTTAGTTAACTAACGTGAAACTAGCTTTAATAAGCCAAGTTAATTGTGCAACAGTTCACTCATGTTTGGTGGAGGAGATTTTCCCAACATGAGAAAGTGAGTTTCAGTGGGAGATAAACATGCATTGTCTTCAGACTGGTGCCATAATGCGTCTGTCAGTACACCTTGAGGAACTGTGCTGATGACAGGTGTGGAAAAAAAAAGTTTACCTTTGTGATGCTCTTTTGATTTCAAGTCTCAAATTTCTTTTTCACTTTTGTGCCATGTGACCCAATAGAAGGGTTTAAACTGCTGCTAATGCACCACTGGTCACTTTAAATCATCAGAGTTCAGAATTTTGCTCTAAATCAAGTCTGATATATTGGAAAAATTGGAGAAATCTTACCTACACAAGCAAACACGTCCCTTTGCTGGTAGATTGGCTATTTAAAAAATAATAATTATAGTTATTCCTCACACCTGACACTGGGTTGTATTCCGAAAAAAAAAAAAAAAAGAAAAGACGGAAAGAAGCTGCTCTGTAGTCTGGTGCTACGGCAGCGGACACTTCAGCAGAACAACCGTTACGGTAGTTGCTACTGTTGCTATCATTTTAAAAACCTAGCATATCTTGGGAATGTTGATAACTTAATCATTCGCTCAACATAAAATGGTATTAACAGCAACTGAATCGGCTAGCTGTAGGATTACTGTACATGTAAATTACGTGTATGAATGTACACCAACAAATAACCATTTTCTCTGCTCACGACCGCATAACCATAACACTCCTTCATTCATTCATTTGTTGCTGCTGGGTGACGACATGTAGAGCCACCTGTCAGCTCTTTTAATGCAGCAGCACTGAGACCATAAACATTAATGATAACAACCTCCCCTGTTTTTCTCTGTCATTGCTTTTGTATTTCTCTATCTCTTGCAGACTTAATTAGAACTGCGGGGCCAGGAGCTGAGGAAAATTACACTGATAAGCCTCTAATGGACACGCGAGCATCATGTTGGTGCAAAGATCCATTTCTTGAGACGA
This sequence comes from Spondyliosoma cantharus, assembly GCA_900302685.1. NCBI lineage: Eukaryota > Metazoa > Chordata > Actinopteri > Spariformes > Sparidae > Spondyliosoma > Spondyliosoma cantharus. The sequence continues at coordinate 35,091 of OMLP01016970.1, forward strand.
TAATGTGCTTTTGTATGCACTGGGAATAATACAGTGGCATGGAAAATAGACTCTGTGTGTGTGTGTGTGTGTGTGTGTGTGTGTGTGTGTGTGCGTGTGTGTTTATGGTTTCAGGAGCTCAGTTTGGGCAATGTCTTTTTAATATGGTGGCTCTCAATCCCCTAACATGAATCTATTCCAAATCCTCTAATTTCGTTGGCTATATCGTATATTGGGCAGTATATCAACTCCCTGATATAATCTGTGTTGTGTGTGTGTGTGTGTGTGTGTGCGTGCGGGTGCTGATGACAGCTTAGATACTCATACAGTGCCAAGCTAAGACCGCGCATTTTACTGTGACAACCCATTAACGCTGCTGTATATTTATAACGTTTCATTTAAGCATATCAGCCTTCTCATCAAATATTCATTTGAGAGGGAGATTGTCTACTTTGTCTCGCGTGAACCCTCCCTCCCCCTTGTCCTCCCTCCATCATCCGTTCACCCCTTCATTTCCTTATCTGCACGTCCCCACCTGTGTCTGCGTGGAATATGAATATCAACACAAACCGGCGCTTTCCAAGGATACATTGAAGCAGGGAGACAGCTCCTGAGGACATGTGGCATGTTTTGCCAAATATTACCTGTTTGTGTGTTCTTCCACTGTATCTGTAGGTGTGTGTGTGCATGTTATTTGTCACCTGTATCATGGCTCCACACCTTCCAGAACTTCAGGCATCAATCAGAGCTCATTATTGGTTATCTGTCGGCTCCCCTTTCCAGCCTGCAGCAATGCTAAACTTCTCTATAACCCCTGTGGGAGATAAACACCATCAATACTGTGAGATTCAACAGTCCCAAGGCGCGTAATGTATTCAAATACCTCTCCACTGTGTTCCCCTCTGTCATCTTCTATTTCCTTCTCCCAGTCACAGATTTGCCTCTCATTCCCTTTCATTCTTTTTACCTCACCGGGCCTCTTTTTTGCATCCTCCCTTGCCTTTTCTTTGTCTTTGTCCTGCTCTTCCTCCAGCAGCTGATGGATATTTTCTTTCCTCTCCATCAGTCTTCTGACGTGGGACATGATAATCCCTCACCCTCCTGTCTGTCTTTAAAGAAGCTTCTCCACACTGTTTATCCCCAACAAGCATTATTTAGCCCTTCTTGCTGATGAGAAATCTCTTGTTCCACCACGTTGGTCCAGACTTAAATCGAATAATATCCAATATCTCGACAACTGCAGACATTCATGTTCCCCTTAAGATGAACCGTACTGACAAGCCTCTGGCTTTTCCTCGAGCTACACCTTGAGGTTGACATTTTAGTTTTTCAGTATAATGTCTGAGCAACCATTGCATTGATTGACAATCATGGTCCCCAGGTGATGAAGTCCAATGACATTGGTGTTCCCCTGATTTTTCCTCTAGTACCACCAGCAAGTTAGAGTGTTAAATTATCCTCTAAAAATATATCAACATCTTCTAAGATTAGCCTAAAATTTGGCACAGACATTCATGGTTCCCAGAGGATGACTCCTCCTATGGCAAGCCCCTTACTTTTGATACTTGCTTTTTGATATTTCAATTTTTCAATGAAGTCTCTCAACACAACTGGATGGATTGCGCGATGTTTGTTACAGACAAGTATGGTCCCCAGAGGATGAATCCTAATGACTTTGGTGACAGTCTGACTTTTCTTCTAGCATCACCATCACAATTTTTGAGTGTTTTGACTAAAATGTCTCGATAATTATCTAATACATCTCCTTGATATATGGTTCTGATATTTTTGTTCTCATCGAGGAATTTGCAGTGACTTTAGAGATCCCTTAACCCAACTGGTGCCTTCATTACATTAGGTCAACATTTTCACCAGTCAAATACTTATGTACTCAGTACAAGGTATGAAATACGAGGTCAATATATCTGACCTAAAATTAATGACATTCCCATCTTCCTATACATTCTCACCTATATCATATTTTTGGGGCTAAGAAGCAAATCTTAGCATCTTAATTAGAGCTGGGACACCCTGACCAAACATATTGGGACCCATCAAGACCCAACAAACCAGGCCAGGTTTGGACAAAAAGTTTTAATTGATGACTGGATTCAGGTCTTGCTTGGTATGAGTATGTGTGTAGCCATAGATATAAAATATATCTATATATATTTATTCATTTTATATCCTGTGCGTACGTAGCACAATGCCTTTTCATGGTCATCTCAGCTACATTATGCATGTCTGCAGCCATGCTAACAACTGAGTGACAGGGTTACACAAACTCAGTATTTTAGCTTACATTACCAGTGTCAGGCCGATGCTAATGCTAACACACTAAAGTAACATAATGCAGATGGTAAATATTATGTCTGCTGATTATGTTAACATTGTCACTGTTATTACGATGGCGTCTAGCTCAAAGCCGTTGTGCGGACAGCCTCGCAGAGCTGCGAGCATGTGCAACCCCTCAACTCTATGGAGGAGCAATACATTTTTAGCTTTTTCTGGATTTTTTACTATAAACACATTTTCTATGCAAAGAAAATAATTAAACTTGTCAAAAAAAGGGTATATTGATCATTTCTAGTTACAGGAAAACTGCTATATCGAAGACAAAAAACAATCAATCTTGTATCCTGACTGTGAGAATTTTAACATAAATACATCCAACAACCAACCAAAGAAACCAACCAGCCCCTTATCATCTTAGTGATCACCTTTGAATCTAATACATTTCTATCAAAAATGACATATTTTACAAAGAAATTGAAGGAGAGGAATAAATAGAGTTAAATGCACTCAAATAAAAACTACTTAAATATACATGAAAAGCCCCTCAATTACACCTTTACTTTGAACCTTGAGGATGTCCTAGAGAAGCTCAAAGTATTACAAGTGAGAGTGTCGGAACCAGGAGTTTCTGATGGGAAACAAAGCTGTCTGCATCCTGAAGTTTATCCCATAAATCAGCATGTGGTCTCCTCTGTCTCCATCCAGCTTATGCTGTGTATTTATGGATTTAATATTCAAATAATCAAGACCTCGGCGTTTGCATTTTCTGAAATATGAGTGAGTCATCCGTTCACTCTACTGAACAAGCTCAAGGACGTGGAGCTGACAGAGTATTGATCCACAGGTATTACTTCTCCCTGCTGAGCCAACACTGCTCCAGTCCCGAGCCAAGGTGAGACCATCCATCAGGGAGCACAGATCAGCAGATATACACTCCCAAGTCACTCTGTCTGTCTGTCTGTCTGTCTGTCTCAAATACCCCATGTCTTGCTTCATCACTACTCTTCCTCTCTCCTTTTAGCTGTGCTTGCGTGCAGTGATGTATTCGGATGTGTTCGAAGTTACTTGAGTAAAAATATGTATGTAAAGTATTCAAGGTAAAAGTATTTGAAGTATTCAAAAGAAAGCAAAAACTACGAATGTAACTGGTGATTATTTTCATTATGGACTCGTCTTCAAAGTATCTTTTCTCGGTTAATCAGTTGACAGCTTTGTCCAACCAATAGTTCAAAACTCAGGGTTTTTAAAAGTAAATCAAAATCATCTTAAGCATTTAAAAGGAATCTTCACATTTCATTTTTTAACCTATTGATTAATTGATTAATGGACTAATGGTTTAATTCTTATCAAAGCATCACATTTAAGAAGCTCTTTATAAATGAAATGTCTAATATCCCGTCTATCACATCATTCTGTGCTGGTGCCCTCTTCATTTATTTTGCCCCTGCCCCTAAACATCCTGAGTCTGCCACTGCTCCCTTCTGAAATGTAGTGGAGAAGAAGTAGGATGAGGCATGAAAACACCTCCAATATGTGTGCTTAAAGAAAGTACTAGAGTAAATGTACATAGTTACATTCCACCACTGATGCTTTCTCCCCCCCTCTCTCTCTCTCGACAGATGCAGGTGGAGGAGGAGGAGGTGGAGGAGGAGGGCTCAGTTTGGACAGAGACGAGCAGGGACGCAGGGAGGAGAGCTTTTGGCACGGACTTCTGCGCCTTTACGCGGATCCTCACAGGGAAGTGACATGCGAACAGGACTGAAGTCGTAGATGGGCTGCGGCTCCGACGCGCACACAGATCAGCAGGTCCGGCGCGGTGGTTTTGGTAAGAAGTGAGAGAAAAGAAAAAAAACATGAAATCCAGGAGTCAGGACCAGAGTTTGTCTGACTCCAGAGAGCTGGACAGATCGTACGACCCGCTTACAGGTAGGATCACTTTCTCTCTTCTTTTTTTTTAAATGTGATACATTGTTTGATTGACTGCTGTTTGCTGACCTGGCTTAGATTTCCTGACACTGTGCGCTCATGACAGTTTGCCTCTAAAGAACTATTTAATACACCACAGTCATGTTTTACCATCTGTCACGAACTGCTGCAAACCAGCCTGTGTTCAAAGTCAGTGTGTGTGTGGATGTGGACAGTCCTCACCACAGCTGCAGCCCCAGTTACATTACTTAGTGGACTGGAGACTTGATCTGACAGTTTTATTTGCCAAGATGAACTTTAGGGCGTTGCTTTAGCCTGCTAACTGTTATGAATAAGAATATGGACTAATATTTGTTGTGACAGTCTGGTTTCATCATCTATAGGTCAGCAGTTGCTGCAGGATCTGGCAGGTCAAGGAGAATAAAAGCACAGTAGATATGTCTGGTGATGGATGGCTCCCTGTGAGAGATGTTGCATTGAGCGTATACATTCTTTATGAGTAGAGTGGGTTGTGTCGTGGATGCAGGGCTGGAACAAATGATAGTTTCATTATGGATAATTCTGCAGATTTTCTTTTTCCACCATTAATCTTTTGGTCTATAAAATGTCAAAACAGTTGTGAAAAATGCTTGTACAATTTCTTGCACCAACTTTCGACCAAGAGTCCAAAACCGAGGGGACCCTTCATTTAAATCCTAAATTGCAAAGAAATGCAGCAAATCCTCACATTTAAGAAGCATGAACCAGCAAAAGACAAAATGACTGAAATAATTTGTAGATTATTTAAAATAATTGGCAACTAGTCATCTTTCCAATGACTAATCGATAAATCGACAGCTGTACTTGGATTTAAGTCAACATCTCCACACAACCGTAAGGACCCGATGTTAAATGAATCTGAGAGCGAAGCAATCAAAGGTAACATGAAAAGTTAATTTCTGGTTCCAGCTTCTAAAATCTGACTGTCTCTTTCCCCTTTTCTGTTGCAAAATGCAAAATATCTTGTTTTTGATATGATCATTACTTTCAAGTCATTTTATATCTTAGAAAACTGCAACATTTTTCATTTGTAACGTTTAATAGACAAAGCTATTTAAGGTGGAGTATGTGAGAATTTGACACCTATCGAATTCATACTCAAAACAAATGGGGGAGCAGCACATCACCAGAGGAACCGCTAGCTGCCACATACTGTAGCTGTGGTTAGCTAGTTAGCTCAGATAGCTGTGCAGCTAGCAGTCCAGACAAAGAGCTCGGAGGGCTGGGGGGAGTGTTGGTGTTTACATCGCTAGCCCTGGAATGGTAGCTGGGCTAGCTGGTTAGCATGCTAACTTTAGTAGATATCTCTGCACAACACAATACTTAGTCATCATAAAGTCAAAACTATCGACAGTTTTATGTATTTTTGGATGTTTTTTTGACTAAAACTCTTACATGTTGCATCTTTGATAGAAAATAGTAAAAAAGATAGACATATTGATCGATGATAAAATGAATCATTAGTTGCGGCACCTAAACAGCATATCAGTTGTGTTAATATAGTCAAATTGTATCAACATGTTTTGTTTTTTTGCAGTAAATCTTAAATGTTCTATCTCAAATGAAAGAACGTATGGAAAAAACAAACAAACCTGAAAACAACTTCATACTATGACAAAAAGTCACAAAGATGCTCATCAGTACTGTCCTCTCTGCTGGTGCGAACAGAGAAACTCACTGCTAAGACGAGACGACAGAGAACTAAACAGAAGAAGAACAAGAAAAGTGGGATGTCATCTGGTTCTTGTCATGGAAGATTATACCTGTCAGCGAGTGTGTGTTTATGGTCTAATTAGATCAGTGAGACACCTCTCTTTGTCACAAATTTGGCTGTTTTATTTTCCTCATGACTGCCTGCAAAGACGAGCCTCTTTAGAGCTCAGCAAACACCACACACACACATACACACACACACACATACACGCACGCACGCACACACACACACACACACACCACCTTGCTTTTCAATTTAGGGGCTATCTGTGTGTGCAGAGAATGATGG
>OMLP01016970.1:41351-52469 GCA_900302685.1 Spondyliosoma cantharus
AATTTGGCTGTTTTATTTTCCTCATGACTGCCTGCAAAGACGAGCCTCTTTAGAGCTCAGCAAACACCACACACACACATACACACACACACACATACACGCACGCACGCACGCACGCACACACGCACGCACACACACACACACACTTGGTGCTTTGTAAGGCTGGCCTAACAGAGTCTTGTGACAACTTCCCGAAATAGTCTTTTCCTTTAAACATATTTTAATAAGCATAAAAATAGCTGCTGTCAGTGCTGATCTTGTGATATTTCCAAACCGCTGCATTTTAAATGAACAGATGGTACAAGGACGACGGTTTATTTAATGGCTGGTAGTTGTTGCTTCCACAATAGCCGGCATGTTATCCACTCAGCAGCAGGTTAACCAAACAGTGAACAGGTGCATGAGCGCAGAGGCTTTAGGGGGCGTTCAGGAGACACAAACAAACCTTTTTTTCATTAAAGCACATGGGTGCCGTGGAGCTCAGCAGCCTGAGGCACTAACTTGCGCAACTGCAGCCATTACCGTTCAACTCAATATTCTAACTGTCAAATAAACAGCCGACAGTTATGTTAAATGTATTGATGAGGGTAGCAACAATGACTGCTTATGGGCAGAGTCTGTTAAAAGTGGATCTAAAAGATTTATCAGCCATATCTGAGAGACGTTCAGACCGAGCAGAAAGTTATGTTTATGTGCAACTCTGCTGTGAAGCTGCTGAAAACCTCATGTTGTTTACACCTGAGTGTGTTTATACATTATAGATACTGGATGTTTTTTCAAGTCATCACTTTCTACACCACACTTCACATGTTACACTGATGCTGACTGACTGACTGGCTGCTGCTGATGAACCACAATGTCAAGTGGAAGAACTGAATTTTCCTTTTAAAGATCCAGTTTATAGAATTCAGGAGGATCTTTTGGCAGAAATGTCTTTTAATAGTCATTGTTATGCTTCCATTACTAAGAATCATTATGTTTTTGTTACCTTGGAATTAGCTATCGGCTTTAGAGAGAGCTTTCTGTGTTTATAGTGGCTGCGCGTGAGGATGAGATGAGGGGTATTCAGTTGGTTGCAATCCGCAGCCTAACTATAAAAGTGACATTAGCTCCTAAACCACACCTTTAAAGGGATAGTTTGACAGTTTGGGAAAATCGTTGGTTTCTTTCTGTACAGTGAATATGAAGCCACTGTGAGCAGCCAGTTAGCCTAGCTTAGCATAAAGACTGGAAACGGGTGAAAACCCAGCTAGCTTGACTTTTTCTAACGTTAACAAAAATCACTTATCAGCACCTTGAGAGCTCACTCATCAACATTTACATCTGGTTTGTTTGATCTGTGTAAGAATTTAAGTACAAAACTAAATGTTATTGTGTTACAAGGTTTCCAGCCCAACACGAAGAGTATGCATTCTGCATCGATGGGCTGATTTCACAGGCTGATCACAGTATTTTTGTAGACACAATACAGACAGGTTTACTGGTTTTAGCCCAAATAAACAAATAAAGGATTGGTTTATGGGTTGAGAAATTATCTCATGTCTTTGTCTGAATAATCAATTGTATTCAGTATTTTGTCACAATGCTGCAAATTGTCTTTCCTAGCTCACAAAAAGTTAACGTTTGGAAAATATATGTTTTTTTCTTTGCAAGAGATACACATTTAGGGAAATAACATGTACAGAAAACAAAACTGCACATTCAAAGCAATAAACAAAATGTGTTAGTAATCCACATGATAAAAAAGACCTCCGTTTTTCTAAAATCCTGACCTGAGTTAGACTTAGCACTAGGCTTAGCCCAGCTACCTGTTTACTCTGTTTCCCATCTTTATGCTAAGCTAGGCTAACTGTCTGCTGACAGTAGCTTCATGCTTACTGTATGTATGTAACTGCTTTCATATCAACTGTACAGTCACAAAGCGGTGTTCTCATCTGACTCAGTGTATCTCTCATAAGTACTCCTTTAAGAAACATGTTTTTGTGCTACTTGAGGGTTTCAGCATGAAATGACTTAATTTGGTTAATGAGTTAACTAGTATTGTCTTCACTGGTGTGACAGTCTCCTGTCTAGTGCAGCTTCTTGTTCGACTGAACAAACCTGCTGTACTTCTCTGTGTGTTTAAATGACACCACTTTCAAAGATCTTTATTCATGACATTTTTATAAAGCACTCAAGGTTTTTTTTCCCCCTAATGCATCAAAAACTGTCAACACTGATAACAGAATTGTTACATTTATGTAACACGGTTACATAGCTGACTGATTTCAACATAAAAGCCTCTCCGAGCTAAGTAGATTTTGTCTGGACTCAATGAAGAGTGTTGTGTCAAGATGAGGTGATGGCTGCCTCCATGTCAGGACACTCGAGGTGAACTGATTCATATAAGCCTCTGTAACAATCACAGCGGGGCTCGTGTAAGAGTGTGTGAATCGAAATATGTTTGTGTGCGTGTGTCTACAGGGTTTGTGTGAGATGGGCGTCATTAATCTGAACCATGTTCCAGGATTATGGTAATCGCGGAGGCTGTTGCCCGGCCAACATTAGCTAACAAACATTCATTCAGCGCTGCGTGACCCTACTTAAACGGCCACGTCCTCCTAAGTCAACACATAATTGAACCAGTAGACGAGAGAAGATGTTCGAGTTTGGAATCACAGTTATGAGTGCACGTATAAAAAAAAAAAACTTCTCTTCTTTACGTATTCCCGGCTGACACACAGTATGCTTGATTTTTCTTTACAGCTCATAGTCACGAGGGAAATTAACTTTAAGGAAGTAATTTTAGTCCTTTTACGGGGACATAAATAAAGGACACTGTATCATTTGTGTCCCACTCTTCTTTGTGGATTTGGGAGTTTTTGAGAGAAAAGGATGAACTAACAAAATCAAAATCTTGCTTGTTAGTCAGAAAATGATAGCACTTGTGGAGGCTTTAATCCTCCACTGTGATTCATATGTAATGTCTTGTTTTCCTTGTGGCTCCCTGATCGGGCTGATTATAAGCCCATTAACCCGTTCTTATTCCTGGAAATGTATGTGAAAGTATCCTAAAAAGGCCTCTCCCAGTAAAGCCCAAAGTAAATTCAAAGCTGTTTTTGAACCAATTGGAGTACAGGAATGGTTTCAGGGATTTTGCCCAAGCGCTCAGATGCTCTGTAAGTGCTTCTGGCATTATACTGTAGGAGATTAAACCCACTGAATTATTTATCTGTTCTTCTTGTCTACATTTTTAATGCAAAAATAAGCCTGCTGGTGACCTGTAACCGCCTCTATTAGCTGAAAAACACAATGGGTCCACATCTAATAGTCTTACATGGTCTAAGTTCAAATGTAATAACAATATCACTGAAAATGAAAACGCAACGCTTGTTTTTCTGAGGAATTATGCAAGCGTGACCTCAAAAGCAACAGGGGCAGGAAACAGGAAACGCATTATGGTTCTTATGAACACCGACTTTGTGCATATGAAATAGAAACAAGTGCTTAGGTGAAAAAATTGCCTATTAAAAGAGCAAAATGGATATAACTACACAAATGTGCATACGTTTATGGCTTTAAATACTGTAATAAATATAATATATTACTAGATTTGAAATCCAATTGGCAACATGATGCATCAATCGTCTGGAAGCTGGCATGCAAGTGGCTCAGCAGAGACGAGAAAGAAGAGAGAGTGGGTCACTGACAGTTAAACACTCTACACGATCACTCATTGGCTGTTGTAGGCTCTGGGTGAGGCGTGGAAGCTCCTTAAATGAGCTGTCAATCAAACGGCTACCATCTCAGAGTCTCCAGTGTGGACGTGTAATGACGTCTACTGTGAAAAGAAGAGATTTTTGATAGATAAAAGCATGAAAATGGCCATTTTGTCATCATTAAATCATGGAACACTGTGCTTTGGGCTTAATATGGATCTACTGGACATTTGGGAATAACAGAAGACAGTTTTTGTTGGACTTTGATGCACGACTGAGACACCCAGACACTTTACTGATGAGTTGGAAAAACTTTGTTCAAGAAATGTTGTAAGCTTGTTTGTTGGTTGGTTGATTGTACATTGCTGATGTGGTTTTATCTTGAAGTGGTTTGCGTGAATGAAAGCCCAAGAATGTAAGATTTCTAACAATGTATGGCATGACCAGACACTATTTAACTGGACCCAGTTCAGAAATGGCAGCAAATACTCTTACTGATTATGTCTAATCAGACTATAACTTAAATAACTTCTGACTTCTTGTACAACTGTCTGTAAAGATGTTCAAAAAGGCGATGACTCCTCTTCGTTTGCCTCTTTCTATCTCAGAGCCTCTTGTTTTTCTCCATCAACAAGTTTAAGTATTTCATCTTGTGCTGTTTGCACCAGTGGATACAAGAGTATTTAAACGTCTTAATAACAGCAGGGAAGAGTGTATTGATCTGTCTCAGAGGGCTGCAGTTGGCGAAATTGATTCCTACAGTCAAAGTCACCCAGAGGGACTACCAGCACTGAGGAGAGGCTGCTGGATGATCCCAGCACTGAAATCTGAAATCACTGCTGAGTCAGTGATGTTTCGATGTGGGAAGTCACAAGGCTGCAACAAGCTTTAAAGTTCACCCATGCTGGCGCTCCTCTTGTAACATCATGAGCAGAACGTGAAGAAAATCATCTATACTGGCTTCATTCGGTCCAGCTCGTGTTTATGATCTTACACAATCAGCTGGTGTGATGCTTCAGCCGAGAGAGACATTCATGAGATGAGTCGTCTTTCTAAGAAACAACCTCCTGCTCCGTTGTTTGGCAGCTCGCTGGGCTCGCGAGTCTCATCAAAACAGCTGCTCTTAGAGAGAATTTCAACAACTTAGAGAATGTCTGTGATCAATATGCTGCACAGTACGTCTAAAAGCTGACAAAAGAAGACGGCAGGGAAGCTGGTATGTCGTCTCCGTCTCTCTGCAAAATGGTTCAGTCATCAGAAGGTGGAGATGTTTGTGTCATCCACATGCACGTGTGTGTGTGTGTGTGTGGCCCACTAAAAGCTCTGTTTGTTTTTCCATAGTTGTCCAGCTGCTGTGTTTGTTCGTTTGATTGACGTATTGAAAATAAAGGCAGCAACTCGTTTGTTCTCACAGAATGAAATTATATTTATAATTCATGCTCATTTATGAAAGCTGTAGGCACACGACAGGTTAGAATTAATCCCCCCCGTGATATAACATTGAGGAATACGTTTCTAATATGCCCATGAGCAAGTTAAGCTCTTCATTGCATTTGTTGTTCTGGACATCTCTCAGGTGTGAATGTGTGAGTTTAACCGTGTGTTTAGAACTGCACTGCTGCTGATGAAGCGTGTAAATGACTAACTGAATCCCTTTTGTTTGTTTTACATTCATGCTGACTGTCAATACTGAAAATAAGTTTGATTTAAAATATGAGATAGCTGATGCATGCATCACACTGAACATTGTGTAGTGGCCTCTCGTCTGTGTATTCGTTGATCACATCTCAGACTTTTAGGCCATCAGCGGTTGAGTGTAATCTGACTGTAGTTGAACACTGTCCTCTAGTGGCAGTGAGGGCACAGGACACATCTATTATTGGATAAAATAATTCACCCTTTGCAACCCAGGATGTTTGAGGGACGGGGCAGAAACACTAAAAAGGGCAACAGCTTTGAGCTGTGGGGCACCAGAGGGGGGCACGCTTTCACACATTTTTTTGGGTGAATTCACTTTTTTATTGCTTTTCTAGAAACAATAATATCACACAAAATAAAGAAAAACAGAGGAGAAATAACAATACAAAGGGTAGAAAAAAAGCAATGGTTTCACTATGCTATCTCTCCATGTGGACTTTTTTGTTTGTTTGTTTGTTTTTTTGTTTCAATCAAATTAAAAATCTACCCTGAAAAAGTAAAAAGTACCCTGTGGGGTATAAGTGCCCCTACAATTGAGGATCTTTTCAAATCCATATTCTTTTGTCATTGAATGTTTGTGTTTGGTATCATTTTGTAAAACCGTCTGAAGCCAAAGCTGTTGTAGAGGCATCTTCGTCTCGAGCGTTAGGATGAATACTTTGCGAAAGTGTCCTGACACAGCTCCAGACTGACTGAGGAGAGCCAGGGGCTTGTGAAATCAGAAGAAATCCATCAACAACTGATTTTGTGAGCCTGCATCAGCAGAGTTGCCGTGTCCAGCGTCTTTTTGTTCTTGGATCGTGTAGATATAAAGTCTCTGTGCTTGGCTTTGGATGAGAGAGACTGCAAAACAAGATGCGTCCTGGAACTGAACACAAAGAGAATCCAGGAGCAGGTGAAGGCCCGGAATAGATGCAAGAATTGATGGACGAAGGGGAGGTTTGTCTTTTTACTGTAGCAGGTGTGTCAACCCCACATGAGGAGAGGAGGAGGAGGAGGAAGAAGAGGAGGGAGGAGGAGGGGGAGGAAGAAGAGGAGGGAGGAGGTGAGCTGAGATGAGAAATGTTTTGGTGAATAATCAGCTTGATTAAGACGGTTGATGCAGCTTTGGAGCAAGTAATCAGCTGGAGAGAACAGCTCCGGATTCAAAAAACGATGTCGGACAACAAACAACAATAAGAAGACAGCAAAGGAGTGACAGCTGGAATTGACAGACAGGGAATGACTGAACACCCTCTGTGAAAGGACGACAACATCTACAGACTCTTGACTGAAGAAGAAGAAGCTCATCGGATGCACCATGAAGACGACCGCTAACTGATCCCAGAGCCCTGCAGAGGAGCCAGAGCTGCCCCTCAGACACACTCAGCATGGAGCAGAGAAACAGGAGACACCAGAGTCTGCTGAAGATGGGCCGACACTTTTGCAGCTGGCTGACTGGAACACTGTCAACAGGTACTGTCGAGTTAGAGAGAAGAATGGACAGGAAAGAAAATAATAAAAAACTGTGACGTCTGATCCTGTTTGGATTAGATACTGAGATAACATGTCTATAAGTGCCATCATTATTAAAAGATCACAGGGTGAGAGGTGATGCATAATATATGATATTTAGTGGGTGAAGGTTTGATGAATAATTGAGTGTGAATATGTTAATGAGTTAATTATTGATAATTGAGGAGTCCTGTGTTCCTGTTGAATATAGCATGTTAATTTATGCACACACAGTTTCACCTACATACAACATATGGTCAGTTGTGGCTGCGTGTGTGTTGGACAGAGAAGAGAAACCTGAATGTTTTTGTGATTGGAGTTGTGTTGTGGTGTCTGTGAAGGTGAGCCATCCACGATGGTGTCATGGTTGGCTGATGATGGTGTGTGTGTGTGAACTTAAAACACTCTAAAGGTGTTATATGTAAGAACTGGTCATCTGTCAAATTCATACTCAAAACAAGCAGGGGGCAGCATATCACCAGAGTAACCGCTAACTGCTGCTAACAAGAGCTGCTGTTATCTAGTTAGCTTGGTTAGCTGTGCATGTAGTGGTCCACACTGGGAGCTCAGAGCACCAGGAGAGTGTCGCTATTTACCCTGTCAGCACAGGAGCTTTGGTCGGTAGGGGTTGGGGCTAGCTGTTAGTTGGAGCTAACTTCAGAAGATGCCTCTGCAGCACGATACAAAGATGTCGTAACATCAAAAGTGTTACTTCTTCACATAATGTTGATCATTTTATTTGAGCGTTTGTTGACTGTTGACAAGTTTTTAGTGTTTTCAATTTTTAACATATTGTACCTTCAAACCTCACTGAACTGCTGGTCGGCCAGTCATTCCAAGCTCACACTGTTCTCCAAACTCCAACCAAAACCAAAAAGTTGAAGGTTTTCAAAGGTAGCAACAATGTTGCATTTTTGTTATAAAATGATGCTTAATGCATCTTATTTATATTTGATTGAATGGTGAAAACGCTCTGTCTGAACATCATATAGCTTTAATGAAGAACTGGAAAGTGATAATAAACTGTCACTCTGAATGAGGTTATCTTAAAGGGAAGTTCCAGAGTTTTTAAACCTTGGCCCTATGTTTTGAAATCAGTTCAGTACATTGCCTCAGCTGGCAGGCACGACACGGCTGCAATGTAATCCTTTTAACATCAAAGGTACGTCCACTAAAAGTGCTTGTTTTTTCCACTCAGGGTGAGATTGTTATTCCAAGTGTCTGACAACATTACAGAAATGATTCCTATGGATTTCTAAGTCTCATTCAAAGAGAAATCTCACTCTGAAATTGAGTTGAGTTTGAAGTTTATCTAAAGGAACTACAAAATAGAATTTAGTTTATGAGTCATGAATGACTATGTATCTTTATTTTGACTATCTAGATGAGGCACCAACTGTAACGATTCCCCTTGTGAGGTTCCAGAGCGACAATTGTCTTTTTTGGTTGCAAAATGGCTGAATTTGCCTCTTTTACTGTAACTGACACAACCACTAAAACTACTCAACCATGTTTCTAGATGGAAAGGTTGGGGCGAGGTGTATTCAGTTGGTCACATTATAACACAGCTGTTGTTTGAATCATCTGCCCCCTCAAGTGGTTGCCAGTTTGTGCACTAGCTGCAAACGCTAGTTAAGGTTGCTAAGGCTAGCTAACATTTCCAACATTAGCTAGCAAACATTGGTAAGGTTTAATGCTTTTTTTTCTCCTTTGATTATTTGTTGTTGCTTCTCTCGTTTTGTTTGTTTGTTTTGTTTGTTTGTGTTAGGGTGAGTGGGTTTCGGAGCTGCTTAAACCATTTTTTAATTTTATTTTCTTGTATACCTATGCTTGAATAAAGATAAAGTTGTCCTCTAAAGAGGGGTGGGGGGCAAAAAAAGGTAACGTTTAATGCTAGCTAATGTTGCAAATGCTTGCTAACACCAGCTAATGGTTATGTTGCTATGGCTAGCTAGCTAACATCAGGGCAGTACAGTATGCTGGGCGCACAGTGAAGAACTCCAGAAGGCTGAAGACTGTTAGTAGCGGACGAAACACAGATACCACATGATACCAACGGCATTATACTACCTTTGAATAGAGGATTTAAAAATTACCTGAAAACAAATTGTGCCTGTAACTTATATTTGTTATGTACTTCACTCTCTGTGAGACCTCTGTACCTCGAAGCTCAGTCACGTGTTATCTCGCTCAGCCCTCACATGCTGGTGGCTCTCCAGACAGCTTTGGTCTGGCGGGTCACACTTAGCCACTGATTCAAAGCCAGGTCAGCAAACTCATTTGTGCACGCTAAGTTGTGTGGAAAAGTCAGAGTATTTGAGTGTAGTGTGGCCAGTGGTTAATCCATTTAACATGCTCTTTTCCCCTATGTGGGCCGCTCTGTCTGCCTCTAATCTCTGCTGTGATTGGTTGTTTCCAGGTAATCCACCATCCAAACCCAATAAAAAGACCATAAAGCAGCGGTTCCTCAAACTGCTGCCCTGCTATCGCTCTGGCTCCAGCTCTTCATCTTGTCAAAGCAAGTGTCAGGACACAAAAGTCCATCATCAGTCACATTCCCCTTTACAATATTTAGTCACTGAGAACACTTTCACACATCAACCTCTTGGTTTGCCACTACCTCTCTTTTTTTATTTTCACCACGTTCTCCTGTTTCTCTGGACCAGGCGTTTCATGTACTCCATGTGGATGTCTGAGGGAGTAACTATGACATTTCTGTCTCTCCATCCCTTCATGCAGGAAGTTCATCTGATGATGCTGAACTGACGGCAACATGTTACAGACCGGAGGGGCTCGACGGTCTCGTTGAGCAGAGCAGCTTCAGCAAGAAAGAGCTGCAGGTCCTCTACCGGGGGTTCAAAAACGTCAGTCAAAGATACCTTTTAATTCTCAGTTTATGCAGAGTGTGGAATGGAGTGTTTGCACAATATGGATTTGTAAATGCTTTATATTTATGAGAAAGCCTGCATGTCTTTTTCCCCTTCTGTGTGTTTTTCATTCCCACAGGAGTGTCCCAGTGGTGTGGTGAATGAAGAGACTTTTAAAAACATCTACTCCCAGTTCTTCCCTCAGGGAGGTCTGTCAGATCCTTCCACTGCTCATTTTAATCTTTATTTAACATTTATGTTTCCAAAATGTTACCAGCAAAAACGGTCCATTGGTTTTCTGATTGTTTCACTGTGGTTACGTTCTAAAATTCAAATAAACACACCCACACCTCTTTGCAGAACCCTGTGTTGCTGTATTTTGCAGGAATTTGGCTGAAACACAGGCTTCATCCTGTCCTCTGTTTGCCTCCCTACTCTGTGTGCGTGTGTGTCACTGTGTCGCCCCACCCTCGGCCAAACAGACACACTGACCATAGTCCCGACCTTCTGCTGTTATCGGCCCGGGTCTACACACCACTGCCCAAACGTTGATACCCAGAAATATCTCGAACACAGCAAAATAAGAAGAATATAAGAAAGTACAGACAGAGGGCAGGGTCTCTGCAGATACAGACACAACCAGACACTTCTAGTGGGTCCTAAGTGATGACTTAGATGGATTACTTTTGTAAGAGTGTATACATTTTTCTTTAGTAAAATCCTACATAATATACTTTTAAATTTTTTAAACTTTTTTTTAAACTTTTTAAACATTTAGCAAACTCAAAACTATGCTGTTTCATTATAAAATAAAATGTTGGTATCTCAGGAACATTGAGGCCTTTGATCACTTTTCTTTCTGATTCTTACAGATTCAAGTATGTACGCACATTTCCTGTTTGAAGCATTTGACACCAGCAACAATGGATCGGTCAGCTTTGAGGTGACTTTTTTATCCTTTCATTCTCTGCTGTCCAATCACATGTTTCACTTGATCAGAGCTTGCTAAGACAAGAGAAGTATCATCTTTATAATCCTTCAGCTTGTATCTGTGGGGTTTCCTTGCTTTTTTTGCCTTTGACTCGCTCCTTCTGGTGTTTATACCACCTTTCTAAACTCAGTCATAGCTGGATTTTGTTTGTCTTCCTTTAGGACTTTGTTATAAGTCTGTCCATCATCCTGAGAGGCTCCATCACCGATAAACTCAACTGGGCCTTTAATCTGTATGATCTCAACAAAGATGGCTGCATCACCAGAGAGGTACTCAGACTATTCTCTCTCTTTCTCTCTGGGTTTGTGTGAAAGTTGTGTCTAATGTTGTGTTGGTAGTTTCTGGTGATGTTTGATTTGCCCATATTCCC
>OMLP01016971.1:0-25825 GCA_900302685.1 Spondyliosoma cantharus
AATAAATAAATAATTTTATTTGTTAAAATCTTAATTTATTTAAAACTGAGTGGGCACTTTCTGTCTATTGATCGCGCAGCAGCTGTAGGCCTACACATGCACATGCACATGCACACACACACACACACACACACACACACACACACACAGTATTCTATGTTTTTTGGAGGTGCGTCAGTGGTCTGGGTGGCGGCCTACTTAGACTCAGTCAGACTAGTGGACATGCTCTAATGAGAAGCAGGAGCAGTGAGGTGGGAGTGGGACTGGCTCTAGGGAAGGGTCACATGGGGTTAACTATCAAAGATGAGTGCAAACCTATCCCTGTGGAAAAGACTCCGAAGAAAACATCACCCTGCACATGCTAAGCTCCCCAAACTGGGAGTTCCTCGGCTTAATTAATCCAAGACACAAACCCCTACGCCCCTCCTCGGACCAAACATTTTTGCTTCACTACACAGAGGAGTGAACGCCAACGCACTTTAATGTCATGGCCGTTTAGCTTGAAGGCTATGTTGTCCATTTTTATCAACTCTGATTGTGCCGGATTGGAAACAGGCTGCGATTTAAAGCTTTAAAGTAATTCCGTTATTAGTTGATGATAAGCTCATCACTGGTTTCCTGTCAGTGTAATTTATGACACAAAAAGAACTGATGCATATTTGTGTATTTAGATATTTACTGAGAAAATGTCCGGAAGAAAGGCTGCAGTATATATATGGTTAACCGCAGAAAACATATGAAAGTAAATTTCTAATCGGAGTTGGAAAAGATTTGTGTGGGTACATTGAGAAACACCCAGCAAATTTTGGAAACCACATTGTGATAGACAGTTAAAACCCATAGGAAAATAAAGACAGATGTGGAACTGTAGAATTAAGCGTGTCAGAAACAGCGGAGGCAATGAAGTTGTCTAGACGGCCAAGTTTTAGGATGAAAAACTGTCTACTGTACATTAATTCAACACCAATTTGCAAAATCTGTACAGCAAGAATTATGCAGTTATTGAATTTTTTTGACTTAAACGCAATGATTTAAATCACAATCGGTTCTAGCTGTCAGCAGCTGTCGACGCAAGGCTGAATGTTTCTACGCTAAATTTTAATGCTTACAAGCTACTGAGTCAATCTTTATTCCCGAACGCGTTCATCATGGACGCTAACATCTAAAGCACGTCAAACAAATCTATGAGTCGTTGAGATGTTCATTAGCAGTGCAAATGTTTTTGCAGATTTGGATTTTTGCGACAAATGTGAACAAATACAGCTGTCGACACAATCTGGAGAAACTACTTCTGCATTAATGTGAGACTGAACCAATTGGCACACACCTCCAAAACAACTTTCCATTTTTTTAATGAGGCCGACCGGTGCTTTCTACACTCACAGCTACTAGCTTAATTGATCCTATCTCCCCCTGATCGGCTCTTGCTGCAGCCCTCACAATGAGAACCTTTCGTCACAGTAACACATTAGTTTCCCTCCACTTGTCCAGACAAGGATTTCACTAGTAATGGCCCTGTAATGGCCTACGGGTCCTTGGGCATAGGCTGTAAAGGCTATATTATCGAACAGCCACTTCGTGACTGACAATTTGTGTACATCTGTAGAAATTGCCAGGCGGCAACCGGTCTGCTCAATCAGTCAAATTGAACACGAGAATGAAAGTGATGAAAGAGAAAATAAATGCCTCCCAAGGACGTGTCAGAAGGCCAGAATCCGCTCAGCAGACAGGACTCTGTCAGCTCCCACTATCTGGAACATGCAGTTGCCTCGGAGCAACAAAAGCTTTCTGTTCAGACATGCAGGATGTTTTTTAAACCTCATTGCATATCAAAGAAATATAACAGGAGGACAGACAGTAATCATTAACTCATCTGATTTGTAAGACAGCATGAAAATAGGACACAGTTGCTCAGTAGTTAGAATTTACAACATACTAAATGATCTATAGGTTCTTCTCTGTATCAGATTACTCCTCCACCAAACGGGTCTCCTCCTGTTGAGATCATTAACTGTTTTAGTTTGTTTCCAGCCGAGGTCGTGCCGAAATTCAACCTCCCAGACATCTCATGATAATCCAGTCTGATCACGGTGATGCCATTTGCTGGAGGATCTTTGTCGTAAACACTAAAGATGGCTGGCACCTGTCTCTGCAGATACAGCACAGCAGCGGCAACCCCAGTGTACTTTGCATATTTATGTTTTAATTGCATTACAACCCGCATGGTCTATTAATGTTGTTCTGTTCCAATTGCTGGAGTGACACAAATATGCCATGTTCGCCGTCAGCTCTGGTGTGTATCTGTTTGTTCAGGCACGCAGCGTACAAGAGAGAGTGTCAAAGGCAGAGCTAAATAAGATATTAGCAATGTTTTGCATTGCATCATGTTTATTTTCCACTATGGATTGTGCATCGCTTCACTTTGAAGCTCACCTCAAGACGTCAGACAGAAACATTTTTTATGGAGCGGTAATGACTTTGAAGATTAATGACTGCTTATCTCCACTGAAGTGGTTTATATCTCCTGCATCATCCCAGACAGTTTGAACACAAACTGTGGACCAGGAGGACGGGATCCAAACTTCCCAAGGCAAGTTGACAAGAAATGTCAAGAAGAGGCATGTATCTTCAAAGGGCAAGCCACAGGCAAGGGTTTGTGGGTAGGTTTCTGCTCTGTGCAATGGCAGCTCTCTGTCGGGGCTTGCTGCTTCCACCTGAGCCTCCAGTTCCAAAACACCCGAAGAAGAAAATCAGTCCGCTCTGTCAATCTGAAGGTTGACACCGCCGTTGCATGGCTTGAAATCCTGCTGGGATTCATATAAATAATGAAAACATTTTATCATCATGTATGCCAGGACACTCAGCTCAACGACTTGGGGCAATAGTTTGACACTTCGGCAATTACGCTTGTTCGTTTTCTTTTCCAGAGTTTGATCAGAAGATTGATACCACTATCCTATCTATCCATTAAATATAATGCGACCAACAGCTAGCTTAGCTTAGCATAACGACAGGAAAAAAAAGGGGAAACAACTAGCTTGGCCATGTCTGAAAGTTAAAAAATCTGCCTAGTGCCTGAAGTCGGTACTGTTTATCTGTCAATCTCACAGTGACGACAAGCTTTCAAGCTCAACAGCCCTTGGCCAAGGAATAAACAAACACATACTTTGCTAAGCTAAGCTAACTGGCTGGTGGTGGTACCCCTTTATTTACCATAAAGACACAAAAAAACAAGTGGTATGCCTTTCTCCCAGCTGAAGCTATGGGGGCTGTCAGACTATCACCTCTTGCGGTTCAAAGTGGTTTAACGAGACATGACCGGCTGGAGCTAGCTGGTTAGCATGCTAACCTCAGCAGCAATCTCTGCGACACAGTACATAGATGACTTTGTCATAACATCAACACTGTTGCTTCTTCACACTGTTGATAATTGTTTTGTTTTTTTAAACTAAAATTCAGGATAAAGGTAACAAAATCAGTGACCGAAGTCTCTGCTGATTGTCTGGCAACCTCTCAGTGACGACAAGATTTCAAGCTTCACATTGAGGTTATGCTTAGCTATGCTGGCTGGCTGCTAGTGGTAGCTTTTATATTTACTATTGAGATGTAAGAGTGGTATCAATCTTCTCAGAAAATCTCAGAAAGCAAGCAAGCGTATTTGTCCAAAATGTCAAACTATTCCTTTAAAAACACTCATTAAATCATACAAGAATCTCTGTCGCATATGGATCAAACATCACTGGCTGCTCTCAAAAGGAGCCTTTTTAAATGCAGACAGCCACATCATGAATTTGGCAACATAAAGTATTTCACAACAGAGTTTTACTTATTCGATTTCAAGGCTCCCGCTCAGTGGTTAGCGCTCAACGCCATGGAGCTGGTCACGTCTCGCTTGTCAGCAGAGGAAGTCAACAGAGAGCTTTCATTGAGGCGGGCACAGCGAATCTGATGACATGTATGAAGGTGGGGGTGAAGAACATGTGAACTCAGATACTGCCTTACCATCTTGGGAGTCAGCCAGTCAGTGCCCCGAGGAAGCCGGAGCTGGAGGACTCAAAAGTTTCAGGAGCCTATTCAGACGCACCGCCGCGAAGGTCTGCCTGCACCAAGCAGGAGCTCTGAGAAACCTGAGCCCGGTGCAGAGCCGCACATGCTGATATGCACAGCAGAGAGAAGTGCACCGGCTGGGGCGAGGGCAGGGCTGAGGCTGGGATTAGGCCAGATATTACTCCTTTCAAAAAACACCACAGTACATGGCTGTGTTCTGCTCGGGTGGCTCCACTTAGCTGACTGACTGTAGTGTAATCAATATTTACTCATAACGGCCACACTGGGAGGTCGCGACCTTTGGTGTTCGTGACTGGTTATAATCTTGAGTTAGAGCTCATAATCTGGATCTATTGAAGAGGGAAAAAATACTCTCGCTGGACAATTACAGCATTCAATGACAATCCCACAGGACAGCAAATATTAGGGGTGTGCGTCTTTCCCTTACAAGACGATCCGATACGTATTCAGATAGATGAGCTTTGATACGATTCAAGGATGATACATTCTCAATATGGGACGATTCCGTTTGGATGGATTCTGTTCGATATGATGCAATCTGATGCAGCTCTTAACATTTTTGTAAATGCAGTCATCAGTTTTCGTCTCAAATGAAAATAAACCAGTGCTATAACAGTTTCAATACTTTTTATTATTCTGGTCTTTAAGTATATCAGATATCCTTCACAAAAGACCTGGAAGTATTTTTTGTTACTTTATGGCAGAAGAAAAAAGGCTTGCTGTATATACATATAAACTTAACCTTACACTGTAAAATCCTACAATGATCTTAATTTAAAAAAGAGTCAAGGACACTAATTTATCTCAGAATGACAAAGTTTTTTTTTTTTAAGCTTGTACAGTTTAAATGTAAATGTCTACTTTACATGGTAATTCTGAGGTAATTGGTATCCTGACCTTTTAAAAGTAAATTCAACTTTTTATTTAAATACATTTTTTAATTTATAGTGCACCTTGCCAAATTGTGGCAAATTTTTGGCTGGAAAAAGGGGTTAATATATGTATTGGTTTTGAGTTTTATTGCTTGTACTAGCTGTGCTAGCATCCACATACTCTGTGATGCTCGCTTGCTACAATTGTTAAGATTTGTCATGCTACTGCTGAAATTGACCGCCGTTCTACAGACTTACAAATTGACAGTCTTTTTTCCAATTTTTCTTCTTTCTTTTAAAATCCAAGAACTTTAGATCGCTGAAAATCGTGCTGTGTCCTCGGTCACGTTGTTCTTGTTTTTCTCACATAAGCGCAATGGTACGCTTAAATGACTCTTGTAAAAGTAACATGGGAGAATTGCATAATCTAACAGCTAGAGTCTGGATATTGAGCCACGTTCGTTCCTATGAAAGCTACTCGGTGGCTGATTATTTAATTGTGCAGCTCTTCTATACTTTCTAAATGTTATTGGACCCGAATGTCTCAAATTATGAGTGAACCGATTCATTTTGGGGGGTTGTAATGCTCAAAATGAATGTATCCATTGTTATACAGTTGCTTCTCTCACAATGTAAGCTTATGGGAAAACATTGTTTTGGGCCCCAGTGCTTCACTCGACATTGTAATTACACCATGTGGCCACTGTGAAAGTTAGTTTCAAAGTCTGGTGCTCATCCTGAGACGTCCCAGGTCAACGTGAGAATCTCGCACCGACCTTTTCTTTAGGTTAAAGCTCAGAGCTCAAGGTCAGATGCTGGCAAGAAAAAGCAGCAAAGCTTCAGTCAGCTGTTTAGTTACTATCGGCTCAGGCCATCGACCACTTTATAGATCATTTAGATCTGCCCAGGGGCTTGCATATCCTTGTATGTACTTGTATCTTTAATGTTAAAACAGATTTCCGATTCACATCGCTGAATATGCCCCACAGCAAATAAATGGCCGATATATTTTGCTGGTAAAATATTTTGTTACTTCACTCAGTCAAATTCACAATCGGTACAAACCTGTTCTTGAAGCGTATTTGTCCGTTCAAACTATCGTTATGTTTTCACGCTTGTGTCAAGGCCTTAAAGGTCACGCTGTCTTTATTACACCCAACATTTCGTCTCTAAATCCATCTTCATTAAAGGCAGAGGAAGGACAATGGCCTTCCTTGCACTTTCAACACTTAACCTCGCCGGGCACAACAATATTGTAAAAGTGCAAATCTCTCTCCGAAATGGCCCCACAGTTAATAATTAAGCCATGACATTTGGGAGAGACACCCAAAAAATCCATATGGTGAAATTTACTAACCTTTTGAAAAGCTAGGCTGTTCATCCATGGTTTATTTGGGCCGTTTTAGTCCACATAATAAAACTGTCAGAGACACACAAAGGAAGACTGTCTGCTGTTAACTGGAGGGGAGCACGAGGCTAATCAATGCGCTCCAAATCAAAGCTCTATTAGCTCCATCTCCAGGGGAGTTGGACAGAAAGACTGACAAATGATATTCATATGTAACATTATGGATTATAATTGTCATGATGAACTGATCATCATTTTGCTTCTTGCTTTAATGAAAAAGGTCACAACGGGGCAGAGGAGCCGCGACCTCTGTCTTCTGAAAACACTGATTATCAAGTTAGAGCGGGTCACGCAGGAGGTCAGATGTGGCCCAGCGGTCATTAGAAGATCTCTGTGCAATAGCCAGTGTGGCATTCACTAGATTGTGATTTACAGTTTCATAAAGATCTTCAGGAATCACTGAATTGGATCTAATTTATATAAACAAACAAACTGTATATAACAGACTTCTTTTATAACTTCCTACCTGAAGGACAGAGGTCAAGCGTTATTTTCAGAGCAAATGTATGTCTTATAAGTTGTTGATGGCCTCCAGAAAGTCTCACTGGAGTCATTAGGGTATATAATAAATAGGGCATACATGACAGGAAATGTGCCAAATAGAGAATTCCTAACAGTTTGGTTAAGCCCTCACCCGCTGTTGACTTTCAGATTTACTGTCCACGCTCGGCTCCGAGCGTACACTCCAGTGATTTATCAGCCTCACAGGTGAGTTCTGTCGAAACATCCAGGGCTTGAATATACGGCTCGGGGTTCACCACGTCCTGCGCCGTATCCCACATCCAGAGGCCATGTTTGCGAGAGCTGCTGTGAACAGCAACACTGAGGAGACTGCTGCCTCTCCTCTTTAAGTTCATCCAGAGTTACTGTGAATTTAACAAGCTTTCAGATTACACCGATAAAATTTCCTTTTTATATGCAAACATGTTTTCGGAAGAGGAGTAACACACATAAAAAGGGATCTTTATTGACACGATTAAATTGCTAAGTAACCTGAACTGCGTTGCGCACTCTCCTCCAACTCTTGTGGTTAACATGATTGCTGCCTTTATCTGCTCCAGTGACAGATTTAATTCTTTGCTCTGCTTTGACGAATGCACATCCAATGCGCAGACGAACAGAAGTTTGCTTAGTCAATGCTGGTGTGCTCTGTTTGCCAGAGGGTAATGTAAGTCAAAGACTAATCAGAAATAAGCAGGTATCAGTTTGCTCTGCATGCCATGAAGTGGAAAACATACTTATAACTAATCAATCACCAACTTATATGACTGAAACCCCAGAATGACACGTGTACTGGAGCCTGAACTATCCTCTGCTTGAGCTAGAGCTCAAGGACAGGATGATGATACTAATCGGCGGTATTACAGCATTGCATAGCCTGCAGCAGATACACTGATTATAAAAGCAAAATTAGTTTGTGGTCGATTAGAATGTTTGTCTCAACTTTAATTTCTTTGTGGGCCTTGATATTAATCTGTTACTAGAAGTTCTGAATCAAGGACACATCCAGAAACACCCCCTGACTACTTTTAGAGGGTTTTTCATGATTTTTAGCCGTTAGCATGGCTCGCATGGCTCCAGGGATTATAGTGTCTCCCTGTTGGTCCAGACTGAAGTATCTTGAGAACTATTCAATGGATTTCCATCAGATTTGAAAGAGATATTCATGGACCCCAGAGGATGAATCCTAATGACTGATGATCCCTTTACTTTTCCTCTAGATCCACTACAGCCCTGTTTTTATCAAACAGGAGAGGTTGAGGGAAACAACAAATCTCATAACCCGCTTTTTGCTACTTTTTTTTTTTTTTTTAATTGTGAAAGCGAACAAGCACTGGTGGATGGTAAACAATTTTGCAATTTGCACTTTTTCTTTTGCACATTTTCTCAAAATGTGGTTCAAATTTGCGATACATCTGGATGGAAACCAGGCTCATGAGATTTGGAGATTGTGGTTTGGAGATAAAAAAAAATCTAGTCGATGTCATGTCATGCAATACTGCACACATTCTTGTTTTTTCCTCAGAATGAATGATGTTAACTTTAGCAATCCATTCACACTTAGTTTATTTCTGATACATATTAAAAGATCACAAATGGCATGTGTGGTATTTTTATTATTGATCTGTCTGAATGATTATGAGACTAGAAATATTTAGAGTTTTTAGTACCGCATCAGAAAATCTCATGACTATGATTTGGCAAGAGAAATGGTGAATTGCAAAGTCCAGGGCAAGGAAGGAGAGAGTGCAGCACTTGGATTCCAACATCAAGGGAGAGGCTCCTGGAGGTTAGGAGTGCTGGCTTGTGTTAGACCTTAAGGTCATCATTCCTTCAACTAATGCCCCTGGCATCACCTTCCTCCTTGACTTCAAACACCCTGGCTAAATTCCTAGACCATGTACCAATAAGCACTAATAATGCAGAAAAATGAAAACCAAAACAGATGGGCTCCAATACTGGTGAGGATTACTGAGCGCTATCCAGGGCTCTAGCTGCACCCCTGGGCACTGAGAGGTGAATCCTACACCATCTTTTTCTCAGCACAGGAACGGAGGAGGGAGGTCACAAAACCGTTGCAGCAATATGTTTACATGTCCCAGAAATGTCTCCAGAGAGGTTCAAATGCTCATTTCTTTCTTAGACATGAGGAATAAAGGTAATGGATCCCACCTGAACCTGCCTTTGAATTGTGGCTTTCTTTTTTGTAAATGTTTATCATCATCGGCTGCAACTTTATAACGGCCATCAAAATAATGTTTATCAGTGAACAGCATTATGAATTTACTATTTACAAATGATTAGAAACATCAGTTGCAACTTTACAATAAACAATTGCGTGTTGGCTAATAAATCATTTCATTATTTGTGAACGGGGAAAGTTAATTGACTCTGAATGTTGACTATTACAAAGTGTTACCGTTATATACATATATGGTAATATTTGTTTAACAATAATATAAAAACGGCAATAGTAGGTGGGATCAAGTAACAGTAGACCAGTGTTACTACATCCATGTTGGACCTGTAAGCATGCACACAGTGCCTCATACTGTGCCAGCAGCGCGTTGTGCTGCTGACTGACACAAAAAAGCAACGCACTGCCGTGAGGACATGCTGGGATGTTTGGCTGTGACCCCTCTCGTTGGTCAAAACCGCAGCATAGTCTCTCATTTGATTATGCACAAGCCCTCAAGGCTCAAAGAATATGTGTCAGACGCTGGTTTAAAAGTCTCTCTTAACAATTAACCACACACCATGGAAAATGCCCAACGAAAACACCCAAAAGCTCCCCCCCCTGTTCCCACTGGGGACCCGCTGTGAACTCCTGTGAACTCTGTGAAATCATGAGAAGAAATCTAGACTGTACTGAAACCACAAACGTCTGAGTGTCTTTGGCTCGGCGTAGCAACAATTAATTGTGCTTGGTTTGTTAAAATAAAAAATGTAATATTGCTGTTGTTGAGAAATGACAACTAGGAATGCCAATTACAAGTACAGTAAATCCAAAACAATGGCTCTGTCAAAATAAAAGTGCCACATGGTTGGAATGAGTCACTCTCTGACTGATTTAGTGTAATGAAGTGATGGTGGGACATGCAGCCTCGTTGCTTCAGCTACTGTCTTTGGTCACGCTGGGCTTTTATGGGGCAGCTG
This sequence comes from Spondyliosoma cantharus, assembly GCA_900302685.1. Lineage (NCBI taxonomy): Eukaryota > Metazoa > Chordata > Actinopteri > Spariformes > Sparidae > Spondyliosoma > Spondyliosoma cantharus. The sequence goes on from OMLP01016971.1 coordinate 10,006, forward strand.
GTGAGAATCTTGCTTTAAATTACCCCCAATAACAAATCAGGCTCCATATGTTTTCCATGGGCTGGGCAAGAGGAGCTCACGGTTACAAGGGAAAATGAATCACAAACCTCCAATTGTGTCTCAGGTGGAAAATTTCAGGATTTTGGTTATCTAACGAAAATATTGTCACTGGGCTCATTTCCTATGTGGTGCCAGAACGGCAGAAGAGTAAATGTGTGAACAGTTTACTGAAGGCCGACTCTTAACTCTCCGTGAGTTTGTGCGTGCGTGTGTCCACAGCTCGGGTTTCAGCGCGACTGTTTTCATATCGAGGCCGCGCTTACCTCAACCTCAAAGTGTCTTCTTTGGCCGACTCACGTCCAAGTGCCACAGTACAAGCACTGACACAGGTTGTATTCACTCACTGCCTCTTACTGTTTGGCAGACTGGGGGTTGAGCTGACGGAAGTGGAGACAGGAGGTAAGAAAACAAGCAGGAAGGGCACAGGGACGTAAAAATGCGGAGGCAGAAATGGTCAATAAAATGCATCCTGGGCAAGCCTTTAACCCTTTCTACTCCCACTGTCAAGTCGTTTCCTACAGTCGTATTCACTTAATCTGTATGTGAATCCTCTTGGCAGGCAGAATAACCAGAGTTACCTAAATGTCCACGAGTCATCAGTGAGGATATGTGGTGAAAACAGACCCCAGTAATTTAGTTTCATCAGAGATTTTCGTAATTATGGAACGAGACGTGCACTAATGTTAATCCCTTCAGCTTCAGAAGTTATACATTTTAAACTTTCGGTAAAGAAATGGTTCATAGGTGGTAAGACTGATCTGTTTGATCGTGAGTGCGTTTTAACCTGTGTTTACCTGACTTGATGATCCGCCATCTTACCGTGAGGAAATCATATCTCAGCCCTGATCTTTTTTTTAATCTTCGACAACTGCAGTCTTGCAATAGCATGTTTTATTGTGGCATATGTCTTTATTCCTATAGCTCTAGCAATTACATAATCGTGTTGTTTTGAAGAGAAGTCGTCACAGAGATATTGTAGCAAAATGATCGTGTGGGAGAATTTATGGTTTCTGAGGGTTTACTCTCACATTTCCACCGCAGTGTCAGCAGCTCCGTGTAAGCTCACCTGGCCTGCCCTGAAAAGGGAGAGGTTCAAACGTATTGTACTGTGTATCCCATGCAAACACAATGTGTGCTTGGCAGTCCCATCCATGTTTACTGTAAATGGAAGCTTTTGTCACGTCTGTTTACTCAGTCTCTCACAATTTAATCAACATGCGTACTGGAAACCTGACACAAACCTGTTCATTATCCACATGAGTCTGGCTACATGAACACACGCAGGAAAGGTAGACAGGCAGAAAGACAGGCAGACAGACAGCGTTTCCTGTTCCACTCGATAATGTTTTCTGCCGTTATGGAAGGATAGAGACGACAAACTCCTTTTTTTAGGTCAGCTGGCTTTCATCCATTTCGCACTGATTTGCATACTCGAACAATTTCATCCAATCGGGATCCAGACTAAGGTGACGTCACCGTGCGGTGTTTCCGGGGACGTTGGCCGACTGGTGTGACAAGTGAAGACAAATGGCAGTGTAACCTTGCCAACAAGTTCAACACCTGGCTGTCAGATTGAAGACTTGATAGTAGAGATATATATACACACCACACGGCGCTCACGCACTAAATCCTCACAGATTTGACAATTTCATGTCCTCCCTCTACTCTCAAATAGCAGCCAAGATTATTAAACCCTGTCAAAAGTATGAGTCTGAATATATTGAGTCATAGTAGCGCAGAAAATCATAAACGTACTGTTTATCTGTCTGGTCACATGACTACTCAGACAGTGGGTGGAAGCTTGCCTGGCCACATTGAGGAGCTGTCAGAGAGATGAAGGAGCACCCAGGTGGCACTTCCAAGCAACCGCCCGACAAGCCCTGAGGTTGTAGGTGGGGTTCGCTCTCTAGTCTCGCAGCCGGATTGGTATGTCACCTGAACTCTTCTCCGACCTCACCCTCACTACACTTGTGTTTCTGCCTCAACGTCGTTGTCAACACAATGCTTGCAGTGTTTGGTGACGTGATGCTCGGGGCCCAAAATGCTATTTTTCCCATTTGCTTTTATTGCGAAAGAATCTGTTGTAAATTTTTCCGAGCTTTACAACCCCCATGAAATGATTCGTTTCACTGTCAGAATTCGATCCATTTGGTCCAATAAAATGCTGTAAAGCGTAGAGACCTGCACGATTAAATCACTGTAGTCCAATTCTAATTAGCTATGACTGTAGAAGTCTCTGGTGTGCCATGAATTACACATATGATGTTTGTCAATTACAAGATAATTTTGCAGGTTAAGAAAGTCACAGTTGGTCATGAAACCATTGGAGTAGACCCAATGAGACACTGAATACATAACTTAGACCCCAATAGCACACATGCTTCTTGACATTGGCGCAAATTACAGTGGATAAACGTAGTATTGGGAGCATTTGCCGACGTCTTGCCAATGTCTTCCCAATTAGCAAACGCTCCCCATGCTATATCTTTCCAACATACAGTAACTTTGGGCCAATGTCTGCAAAGTGCATGTGTTCTATCTGGGGAAAGGCTACACATCACTCAGATCAAGTCTTGTAGAACTCTCCCTTCATCATGCCCAGCTGTGTCGTGATTTTTGACTTGTTTTAATCTCTTTCTGTGCTAAGGTGACGGCCATGTTGTTGTTGTATGTGACCAATACTGTGCGAGACGAGAGATGTAGTTCACTGAGCGTCGTCACACAAAATTAAAAGGTGCTTTACCATCTTGGTGACTTTCTAGACTTTCATTACCTTTAAAATTTACATCATATGCATCATTCTATGCACAATTTAAAATAAAAAAGATTTGTCTCCCACCATTAAATGCCATAGCTTTCTGAAACAAGGTTCCACAGATGATGTTTACCATGTTTACCATCTCAGTTTAGCATATTGACATTTGCTAATTACTGAAGCACAGAACATAATGCTGCGTTCCAGGTGCACAGTGCCAAATGTAAACAGAAAACTTGGCTGACCAGAACAAATAGATGTCTCCTTGGCAAGTGCACACAGAATTATAGCCTAGATGTTATTATACAGCACTTTTATACTTGGAAATGTATCTAAAAATCCCATTCACTAGCCTGACATCCCTTCCCAGAGGTGCTGCCATCGGTATGTGAGTTTACAAGTGGGAATTACGACCGTACTTTTTCAGGTAGGTCACCAATTTTGGAGTTCCGAGTTGTCTGTAACGCATCAGAAGAGTAGAGTTAATGGCTAGCGTTGCTGAAAAATTCCAAGTGTGACGTGGGGGAAGAAGACTTGTCAAAGGGTTGTTCACTGACGCAGCTGAATGTCACCATGTGAATGATCACTGAATGGCATTTATTTAATGTTACCAGGAGAAAGACATTGTTTATTCATCAAACCAGTCAACTTTGGTCAATTAGCAACTTTAACATTTTGAGAATGCACATATGACAATGACAACAAAAAGTTTATGGTTCTGTACGAAATAAATAGCAACATCGCTCATTTACAGCTTGGCTGAAGAAAAAAAACGAAACAAAAAGGGTTAATCTTCATATTAAAAAAGCATACAGATGAGTTGTGATAACTCATGAACTCACTAATTGCTCAACAAAAAAAAAAAAAATGCTCTCCTTTTTAAATAAAGCTTTTCAGTTTTAATATGCACCTTCAAGAGCCTGTTATAGTTAAATAAATAGAATGCTTTCCATTTTTAACATGCACATCCAATTTGCCTGGGGAGAGTATTTACACTTCACTGGTCCTACCTGTCCGACAAAGTCTCCACTTTTTTCTCCTCTAAACAATTCTTTCTCACCACAAACTCTCATACATACACAAATGTACAGTCACTCTTGCAGACATGCTGCACCTATTTACTATTAACACAATATCTAAACCTATTGAAAGTGATCAAAATGCTAACGGTGAACATGGAAATCCATGTAGTGTAAAGAAGAAACAGTCCAAACACCACATCTTAACCAGGGGGGGCTTACAAAAAGTTTTAGTTTACAATTGATCATGCACTGTATAAATTCACTGTGTTATTTGGTTTGAGAGTGTGTAATAAGTGGCTTCAATATCTACTTGTTTTCTTTAAGTAAACAAAGAAAAGAGTAATATCTCCTGTGACAGATAAGCAATCCTACCGAATAATCTCTAACAATATTTAAGTCTTTTTCCCCAGGAATCTTCGCTGTCCTATTAAAAGTGGTTTCACTATCTTTGAGTAAGCTTCAGCACATAACCAGGAGCCGTTTCTTCTTCTTCTTCTTTCGTGTCCGTGTTGGTGTAGAAACTCCTGGCCATCGCGCTTCAGGTTTGAGATGGGCAGTTTATTCTGTGCTGACGTTTTTTTTTTTTCACAATCTTCTATTTCATGACGCAAAGTAAGAGTTCTGCATGGAGTAGAGGCGGTCGATGGGGTTCCCCACGCGGGCCTGCATGGAGTTGACTTCCGATGATGCCATGAAGCAGTCACTGAGGCTGGTTAAGGACGTGTCGCTGTCTATGTCATGGAATGCGGAATCATTACCTGCGGAGAGACCGTGAGGGAGAAAAGCTGTGAGGATTTGGTGGCAGAGGCGTCATTCAAGAAGCACACCCCGCTCTGAGATCAATGCAATCTTATACTTGAGATTTATAGCAGCGTTGGGAAATTATAATTACTAATAGTCACTCTGAGAAATTGCTGTTGTGTGTCATCACAGCTGGGAGAAGTGTTTTGTTGGTTATCATCAAAGCTCACTTTTTGCTGCCCTCGCTGGGACAATTGCGGTCTGTGAGGGAGCATGTAAACAAGGGGCATCCTCCTAAAAGATCTGGTTAATAGCAACTGTTTCCGCCTTTCATAAAGCCTCAACATGTTATTTCTCTGGAGGGAATAGTTAACTTTATTACACTCTGGATCTTAATGATAGTGTTGCACAAAATGGGGACAGTGATTTGAGACACATCTTTTAATGCCTTGCCAATATTGTTCTTTTCCCCAAACCAAAGGAGAGTGATGAGACTGGGGATTTGGGTTCTTACTACCGAGAAGAACTAAATGGAGGCAAATTATAAGGAAGTTATGAACTTCGGGAAATGGTCCCTCTGGGGCTTGTTGAGGACATCACTTAGAAATGTGTTATTCCAGTAACATCCTGTGGACCAACACTTGATTGACTGATTCGTTTCCCCCCCTCTTTCCTCCTTGTTTGCATTTTAATTCTACGCTGTATCGCACAGAAATCAGAGACTTGTTGTTTTCTCACTCTGATTCATGACCTCACACAGCTCTCAATCACCGCTCGGACTGCACTTTATCTCCACACTGACCACATGTTTTTTACCGCCATTGGAAAACATCATCGGTAACAAGACGTGTCTCAGAACTGGAGGCGGGGAGTTAAAACCATATCAAGCAGATTTGAAAATGGACTTCAAAACCCAGTCGTTTATGAGCGTGCTCGTGTTATCTCATGTGGGAGGAGAAGCTGCTCACACGGCTTTAACCAGACGAGTGCGGCCTGAACACACGTCCCACACTGGAGAGCTACGAGGTTGATCAAGGGACAGGCATGTGTGTGTGTGTGTGTGTGTGTGTGTTTTAGGGCAGGAGTGGGTGTTTTTGGTGGATGCTCACCATATGGGTTCATGTGGTCCCCGGGCATCTGTGGGGGGGTGAGCCCCTGTTGGAACGGGTCTGTGCTGTAACCGTTCTGATCCATGGCGACCAGCTGCTGCTGCGGCGGGGCCAGCGGTGTGAAGGAGTTCATCATCCCCTCCATCCGATTGGACATCACCTCTGCGGGGCAAAGAGAGCAAATGGGGAAAACGGCTTGAGAAAATGTAGAGACTAGCTGAGGTTGAGTGTGCAGAGGTAAGGAAGTGAACGCAGCCGCACACAATGAGCGCGCACAGAAACGTGCACCGAAGAGGGAAAAAAAGCTCTTCCCCCCCATTCATTGCCTGGCCATTTTAGGAGCTTCACAAGCTCATCGACATCTGACTTTGCACTTCTCTTCTACTCCCAGAGCACCAAATATAATGCTGATTGAAAAAAAAGAAGAAATAAAAAGGGAGCCTGGTTTTTGTTACGCAGTCCCAAATACCTGGGTCGCCTGCCTGTATCTGTTAGCATTTGCTTGGAAACCTTACAGTAGTCCTCTCTGCGGCTTCCCCTCACAAACACTGCTCTTGGCTAACCGACTTGTGAGATCACAAATCCCCTGTGGCTTCATCGCTGCCGCCCATCCCCCCCTCACTTTCCTTTGCAGTGGCTTCGCAGAATGACGTCAGAATATCTGTCGTGCTTTTGATGTTTGGATTCTTGTTTACACGGAGACATATTTGTAATCTGTCGTTCGATGTAATTACTGAAGACGTGGACTATTTTCTCACAGCGTATTTGACTGTACTGTAACATAAAGCAGAGGAGAGAAGAGGATCACATGTTCTGAGTCAGTGTTTTCTGCGATAAAATGTGCTCATGTAGACCTATCATGTAGTACTACCGCACTGAAGCCTCGAATTTTGCATTATGGTCATCACCATCTGGACTTCTTGGAGTCAGAGGTGGATCTATTAAATTATTGCGCCTCTGTTCTGATTGGATCCAACTAGAACCGGTCGTGTACATCCTCAGTAATCAGCGCTATGTGTTCTCAAAATGCAATAAGCACATGGATGGCCGGGGTAGTTTTGGGCCAATATGGGGATGTGACAGGGTCAGGTGTCGCTAAGCTCATCATCAGCAGCAGGGACCTCAATGATGGACTGAGTTCTCCGGTATGCCATCTATTGGCGTCCTCCAGCAACACAACAGCTATGTGAACGACTATGCGAACAATTATGTTCACGACGCAGCCGGTTTTCTACAAGAACGTGTGGTTGAAGTAAAGTATATCTCCAGCCTAAGAACCCGAAAACATGCTGAAGTCGCAACCTGTCATTCACAACTTAACCAAGCCCAAAGCATAGCCTGATTATTGTCTAATTTACTGTTAGTTTCTTTTTTTTTTATCGTTTATATTGTTCTTACTGTTTTTATCTTCCTCTTGTTATTTATTGTTTTTTATTGACGCTTATCTCTGTTTTGCTTTCCCCTTTGCTGCTGTAACAATGCAAATTTCCCCGCTGTGGGACCAATAAAGGATTATTTTATCTTAATTTACTAAATGAACACCATGCCGTATTAAAGACGACTTGAAACTTGAGACCATAAACTGATTAGGAAGCTCTTTACTGAGGTAATAAATCAAGTGAGAAGTAGGCTCATTTTCTCATAAGCTTCCATACAACCAGACCTCTTTTAAAACCAGTGGGGTCGCCCCCTGCTGGCACTGGTTTCACTTTTCAGACCCTGCAGCTCCGTAAATGTTTTATAGAGTAAATGCTTCTAACGAGCTTGATGTCGACATTTGAAACAATGTGTTGCTATAATATGAGAAACTCAAAGATCCCTTGCAGACTTGTTTTTACGACATAAAAGTCTCTATATTAAATAATGAAGGTAATAAATTCTATATTATGTTTCTGTTTTTTTTTTAAAACACAGTTTCATTACTTAAGTAAAAATGATTTAAATAATGTCTCAGTCATTGAACATTTATACCACTTGTTTCCACATAACGTTTCCCAATGTTTCATATTGGACCGTGATTGGCTTGTTGTGTAAAATCGTGCTATTTTGCATAAAATAAAAGCCTCTAGTGGCGAACTCTGCACTGAGAATTCTCTAACAACTAGCCAAACATATTTTTAATGAAAGGGAGCTTGAAAATGTTTGAAAATGTGAATATTCACTGCAACTATTCAAAACTTCCCCAGAGAACGAGCTTTGAGACAATCAGCTTCCATTGTGTGTGCAGTATCGTACCTTGGCCCAGTCTCTGAGAATTCTGTTGTTCTTGTTGTTGCTGCTGTCTTCTTGCCAACTTCTTCATCTGAAACGAAGGAGTCAGAGTCGTGAGGAACCCCCAAAACTAACATGCGCTCTTTAATCTAAAAAGGATGCTCCTCGCTGTTCACCCTCGAATGAACCGCACAAAGTGTGCATGTGAGTGCACTTCATTGTCTAGTATCAAAGGTTTTCACAAGATAATGATCAGAAAAGAGGAGGGTGTAGACATTTAATGCAAGAGCGAGCTAGATTTGCAACTCCTCTGGCTTTTTTTTTTTTTTTCTCCTTTTTAAACATTTGTGAAAGGAATGCAGTGATAAGTTTAACACACATAGTTGTGGTGATTTATTAGCTGGACTCTGAGATGGAACAAGGCTGTTGTGTGCGGACTCTAAACCTAATTCATCCTGTGCTAGCCGCTCTCACCTTAGCTCTCTGGTTCTGAAACCACACCTGCACCACCCGAACACTGAGTCCCGTCTCTGCGGCCAGCGTCTCCCTCACCTGAAACCATCGAGACAAAACATTACAGGCATCGCACGGGGAAACTTCACAGCACACTGAAATACTCTGCCTCCTGAACAGATCTTCCACATTTTCCAAACGGCGCACTGCCTCTTTGATTTTACTGAACGTTGAATAAATGCAGTGGTCTTTTTGGACCTCTTGGTTATTGCCTCTTCAAAGCCTTGGCGCGGTGCAGCGCCGGCAGTTTTCCTATCTCAGTATGACATTTGGTGCAGGCGGACTGCGTTACACCAGCCTGCCTCAGTTAACACAGAACAGAATGCTGCTCGCCACTTCAAAGCTCCGCTCTGAGGTGGGGGAGATTTTTTTAATTTGAGAATTTTATTTGTAAAACTACTGTAGGGCTCGTGGTCGGCATCTAAATATCCATTGCTCCACATGCAGACCAGGGAAAATAACAAAGGGTTAGTTTTTCCTGTCTTTATTTAAGCGTCCTCTTACCTTTCTGCAGGGTTTTGAGGACACCTCAAAGGAGGCCTTGAAGGCCCGTCTCTGTTGAGTGGTCAGGATGGTTCGTGGTCTTTTGGGCCTCCTGGGATCCTTCCCATCATCCCCCTTCCCCTGGCCTCCTATTCCTTTCTCCGGCTTGATGTCCAACTCCTCATCGTCACTTTTCTCTGCAGAAAGAGTCATTTCTCTTTATCGTCAGCACGAGCTTGAACTGACTACACCCTTTTAGTCAGTGACAGTCTGCTGATAAATATATTTTCGTTCTTCCCTATTCCGAGAGATTCACACACCACAAGTGCATAATCAAAGGAGACACATGTGTTTTTGATACTTTGTTATCGATTTATTACAAAAGGAAAAGGCCACATGTACGATTAGACTTACAGAAGTCTATGGCTGCTCTTGGAGAGCACAGTGAAATATGCACATTTGTCACTGAACTGGACACTGCGTCACTTGTAAGTTATTGCGCTCAGCTTTGCCTGATTTACACTAAATCAATCTCTGATAAGAATACTACATCCAGTGCAACATGAAAAAGGAAACACGAGTACATATGGGAAATGCATCTCACATGACACAGCAAGAAAGTCCAATTTTTAGCTCAGTTTCAGAGCTTATATTAATGACAACTTTCATACGGATTGCTCGATTTTTACTGTCAGCAGCAGGATATTACAGTTCTGGGTAGTAAAATCGGTGTAATTTTTATGCTTCTATCCTTCACCGTGCCATTAAAACAAAATAATAACTTGGTTTTATTAGATTTCCGTTATTAAGAAAATGCCTGTTAGTTTATTTTTTTGCATTAAAGTCAGCTTGCTGTTTGCAGCTATTACACATGATAACGACATACTCAATACTCTCAGAAGAAGAAAAAAAAAATCATTACTTAAAGGAACAGTTCCGCCAAAAATGTTAACTCGTTCGTCATCTTCTCACCCCCATGCTGATGGGAAATCTGGTGACGTTTCGTAATTTAGAAAACATGTCTGGAGCTTCACAGCAAAGAAGTGCTGCGGCATTCTCCTAAACAACTGAAGTAGCTGGGGACTCCATTTATAATGTAAAAAAACACAACAACCAAAAAGTCCATACAGCTCATCCGACGTAATCCAAATCTCCAGAAGCCTCGAGATCCTATATCAATTTGAAAAAGACTTCATTTACACCATCAACAATGTGTGCTAACACGTTTAGCTTTGCAGCTACAGAGAAGATTTTGGTTTGAAAAGTGTTGTAAATAACGTCTTGTCGATTCAATTTCGAAACTTGGGGCTAGTCAAGACTTGTATTACTCAAGATGAGCTGTATGGAGCCATTTTATTGTTTAGGAGAATGCTGCAATGCCCTTTTGCTGTGAAGTTTAAGACACTTTCTTGTGGACCACGAAACTTCATCTAACTTTTTATTGGCATGCGAGTGAGCAGATAATGACCACATTTTTCATTTTTGGGTGAACTGCTCCTTTAAGAGTTATTCTAACAAAGTGAAAACGGCATCATCAAAATTTCTCCTCTCGACGAATTCATAATAACTCTTGCTTCTGACTATAAAATAGTTTAACCTGTGGTTTTTGGCGGAATAACCGTGACATGACATATAGTATGAAATATGTTACTTAATTCAACGCTAGCAGGGGAGAAATTCTCTAATGACTCGCACATTTCAGTTTCACCTGCCATGAAAAGGCCACAAAGCTATGTAAACATAACATGAAAAATAAATGAATGAATAAAAAAACATCCATTATTCTTCCATGTGCGTCTGAAGACACGTGTTTCCAAATCTAAACCAGCCGCGGTGTTAATGAATCCTGATGATTTTGGGCTGGAGAAGCACACATGACGGCTCAGTGTCTCCTGTTATCTGATAAGTATCTACATTTCTCCACCATGAAATCCTACATTTCATCTTCCACATGCTGAGGTTAACCTCTGTTCATGTCAACATTTTCTCCATGTTGAAACTGGGAGACGTGCACAAAAGGCCTGCCTGCGCCGATACGCCGGGACACAGGCGAACGAGGAAGACGCAGAGCAAATATTCCCACAAGTTGACAAAAGTTGACACAGGCACAGATGTATTTGACAAATTCCCCGCTTTTGTGCATGTCTAAATGTGAGCCAGATGGTAGTGAACAGTGAGGCTTGGCGAGATGCCTCATTGTGTGTGGAGGCTATAGGCGAGGAACACTAGAGCTGATAAGAGTGGAGGAGCAGGCTTTCTGCAGAAAGGCCCCAAATCCCTCTGTCACTCACCATGATACAGTGATTTAATTCTTTCCAGCACCAGACCCTGCCCACGCATGGGGAGCCATTAATACAGGGTGGCTTGGCTTCGTCCTGTTTCCACTTCCTACTGTATCATAAACCTACGCCCCCTGCTTGAATTAGAACGTCATCAGCCATTGAAAGGCTGCAGATGGAGCCATGTTAGAAGTTTTACTGCCTGGGCTGCATGCAAGATCTCTGAAAAATATCAGATGTTCCAGCAAATGATCTGGCAGCTAGTTTTAAGGACAAATAATTTTTTTTTTTTCTTATAGTTCTACCATAGTGCTACAACAAGTTAGATTCAGTTGTAGATGTATGATGGTGTCCTACCTGCTAACATCTAGCAGCTGTTTTAACACAGCATTTCAACCGGATTCACCATCTAACACTACATTTATGAAAAAAGACGTTTAATTGATGGTAAATATGGCAAAATGTGCAAATACGACAAACATTAGACAATGAGGGCTTCATTTTTGTTGTCTTTAGACCAAATTTCACCAGACTCCCTTAAGAAATCACTCAAGTTTGTGAGTTGTTGAGTTATGGGAGACTTTATAAACAATTTGAAACGATGTCTCTGACAAATTCTCAATTATGTGGGCCTTCTTGAGAATTCTGCAAACGCCATACACATAAACATTATATTGTGTCCGATTAGAGCCGTCCACTTTGTGATCGGATCGCTCAGGACGGACGTTAACACAAAGTCTGAAAAGGGCCTATGCTGGCTGTCCATGTGATGGAGCGGAGCATACAGAATACAACACCCTGGTGCCATGTGATGATAGCACCGCGGTGTCGCTCTCACCCGTGTGCGAGAGGGTGCAGAGGGCTCACCTGAGTCTGAGTCATCCGGGCTAACCGAGCTGAGTAAATCTTTCTCCCTCTCGTAGTCGATCTTGCACAGCAGCTGGCCCTCCTTCAGGACAAACTCGTCGCCCTTCCTCAGCTGCCGGTCGCACACGCAGCAGCAGAAGCAGTTCAGGTGGTAGACGCACTCCAGAGCGCGCATCACAAACTCCGTGGGGGCGATTTTCTCCATGCAGCCACTGCACTTGGTTGCAAACAACCTACAGAACAAAAGAAAGACAGATGATTGTAGATGAGTTGGCAGCAGAGAGAATTCCGCGTATACTGTGTTGCTGTTCAGCAAAAATGAGTGTGTAATAAGTGTATCATTTTTGTTGTCAAAGCAGTCACTGGAGTCTCCATTGTTAATCAACAACGATTGCTGGTGAAAATCTAAGATCCAGACATGTTCACGGATGAGGGAATGATTTAAATTGATTTAAATGATAGTGATTCAGTCCTGTACTCAGACTTCCCTCCTCACTCTCTCATGGAAGTTTAAATGACAGATGACCAAAAGAAACGCAATGTTAGCTGAATAAAATGACTTTTTATGGATTCAGTGCACAACACATATACAACAAAAGGCTAACATCACATATTATATCTTTAAGTGCTTTTCTTTGGCTTTATTTAGTCCCCTCTGGAGACGCCCAATCGAGGCTTTTTGATTAAGAGTCCAGTTGGCCGGCTGGTCCTGTGGGCAGCCAAGGAGGTGGCTCCTTTGGCAGCAGCTCATCTGTTAAAATTTCTAGGGTGGGCCCAGCCCCGCGTCATTCCAAGTGAGCTCACTCATGGGCACCCAGAGCTCCACACAAATCTGAAAAAGAGGCTGGATCCTGTTCTAGTGCGGTGCTCATGCTCACCAAATCCTGACGATCCCAATCAAACCACCGCTGACATTTCTTTCATAACCCTGATACTCTATATGCATCAGATATCAGAGGCCATGATTCATTGCTGACTACTGGGCTGGCCTCTGGTCTGTTCATATTTCATCTTACTGTCTAATATCACGTCTCTATGTCGCAACACTGCCTCTATCACCATTTCCTAGACAACGCCTCCATCTTCTTTTATATCCTTTCAGGAAGATGTTTGCATTGTTTTATTGGTGACTGAGAGGCATTTAATTCGTTCTCTGTTGTACAGAAGAAGCCACATTAAATGGAGCAAGAAGGCAGGGAGTGTGGTTGATCTTGTCCAGCCGTAAAGCTGGATTTATTAGTGGCCTCTTTGTTTGCCCTGGTCTGGAAGACAGCTGGCAACCGCCTATCTATTTGTGGTGAACATCTATTTCATTGTGCAAGGCAGCAAGAGGAGCGTTTGACATCATCGGCCGGTTCGGGACAGGGATGAGCGATAGTGATGAATATAATGTGTAAATATGAGCGGAGGGAGAGCAAAGGATGGTTTTGTTATGGTAATGTTGTTATAGGTGCTGATTGAGTACTGATATGGTGTGTGTGTGTGTGTCTGTGTTCACACGTGTATGAGCAGCTGTATGCACGCTGGAAACAAGACAGTGTTTTTTTTTTTTTGTTTTTTTTTGTTTGGCGTCTACGCAGCTTTCTAAAATAATTGCTCCACATCTGCTCATCAGATTAAAATCATAAGGGCAGAATTTTACACAGCAGTTGATTTATTGAGGTTATTGTACCAGTTTTCATCCATTATCATCACCCACCTGTACCTGGCACAGCAAACAGTCAGTTAGAGCGTCTTATTTTGCTTTTCAGCCATCACGCAGCAGCAAAACAACAGAGATATCAGAAACTGGCGCTCACAGGGTTCATAAAATCCTTTAATCTTTCATTTATTACAATAAGTTAAGAAGATTATTATTCAGCTATGGAAAAACCTCAAGGATAATCCCATGAAAAAGAAAATGTTGGCATGTTTCTCAAACAAGCGGGGTTCTAGTTTAAGTGACCTGCCAACCTGGATCTGTCTCCTAAACAAACCTCCGAGTTTGGACACTAAAAAACAAAAAGGCAAGAACAACACGAGAAAAAAAAAAAGAAAAAAAAAAAGAAAAGAAATCATAGATCTAAAATAAAAAAAAAAAAGGAAATCTTACATCGACACACTCCTGCACAGATAAACTGAATATTCAGGGACTTGATTCGAGATTTTAGAGGGATTAACGTGTTACATGCTGGGATCAGGGAATAGAGGTGATGAATCTGTCAAGACGAGTTCCCAGCTCTAACTCTAATGTTTAGCTAATGATTGCCGGCTTAGGCTTAGAAAGAGAGCGAAAAGTTGAGGAAATGACTTGTTAGCGCGGTTTTGATACGTCCGCGACTCCGCATTCACCTACGACCGCTCTCTCAAATCTTCTCATCTAGATGAAAACATTCTCATTCAGCCCTCTTTCCTTTCTTCTTTCTTCCTCGCCGAGTCTAATCTTGTAAGCCATTATTTTTCTATTTCCCCTCTCTGTCACTTTGCATTATTTTTGCTGCTGTAATTCCTATTCGTCCCTTCTGGAATCTTCCTGTCCTGCTTTGTCCTCGGGTCTAATCCGGACTTTCTGCCTGTTTTCAGTCCCCGGTCCCCATTCTCAGCGGGGTTCAGATGGAATAGCCATGCATGACGCCCCTTCTATGGCAACCACACCTCCACAGGAAGGCAACGGCGACTTTTCGGATGGGCAGAGAAGGCCTTTGAGAAGCTGGCAGCAGAAGTAAATCCTTCTCTAAGGAACAAGGAGAATTAGCAGGGAGCAGTGGACTAGGGATTTAACCCTACCCCTCTCCTTTGAAAGGCACAGTCAGTCCCACTCCTGCGGCTAGCCACAATCAAACAGAGGAGGAGTGGGGAGGTGGCAGTGGGGAGAGGAGAACACAAACTCCCTGAATGACACAAGCAGTGGATTGTGGAGGAGCCTAATCCCACTTTAATACCTTTCCAAGTTCAGCTGCTAAAGAATGCTCTTTAAAACAACACCACTGTGTGAGCAGTGAAGGTTGACCAGGGGGAGGCACGCCATTCAACCTCCCCGACATTACCTGATTAGTGGTTTGAGGACCAGCATGCCAACAGGAGACAGAGGAGAAGATGTAAATGATGATTTTATATATATGTATATAAAAAAAAACACCTCAACAAGGGGCTGCTGATAACGTTAGCTCTCTGCGAAGCTCCGCCGGGATATTAAAGATATCAAAGTGCTGTAGGTGTGAGAGGAATCCCACTTTAAAGCGATTTGGCCGATCGTTTACCGCGTTCTGCCTCTGCTTGATCCCGCTGACCCGTCACACTAAGACTTAGAAAACCCACTCCCTGGATGTTTCAGCTGCTGCTCGGGGTAACACGACTCCCGGTGTCGCGGAGAGCAGCCTCGATCAGCACTCTTAAGCTAGTTTGCGTTTAGAAGACGCCACAAAGAAGACCACCAGCACGACAAGCCCAGCGTCCCAGCCCCGCGCTCTCCCTCCTCCCACACCTGAGCGCACAGATCAAGCGATGAGACCCTCTCCTGTGTGGATCAATGGCCGCATCTCAAGCAGAGAGGAGCTGTCAATATTTACCCAGGCCTCCCCCAGAACTGGACTCATAAATGAAAAAAAAAAAGAAAAAAAGAGCCCGTCTCAGCACATTGCTGTGTCCCAGAGGAACCATTACATCCCTCTTTTTAATCCTGTGTCCACATACCTGTAATCCCTTGTCTGTTCTTTCTTACGTTATCTATGGCTCTCTCCTCCTCTCCGTGACAGATTATCACACTGTTGAGGCTTGTAACACCACAAGTTGTGTTTTTAG
>OMLP01016973.1:0-18114 GCA_900302685.1 Spondyliosoma cantharus
TGACTTTATCTCTTTTATCAGAGCCAAGCAGCCTACTTCTCTCCCACTATAACTCTTTCCTAACACCAAACCCCTCAAATCATTTCCCCATTTCCAAATCCATAAACCCTTAAATGCATTTTCCTGCACAGGGGTCTCAGTGATGAAAAAACCTTGTGACAGGTGTGTGTGTGTGTGTGTGTGTGTGTGTGTGCGTGTGTGTGTGTACGAGACAGAAAGAGAAAGGAGGATCCAAGTTGTGACAGTGCTGTTCAGCTGTTTCTCCCACACTGGTGTCTAGGATTACTACGGGTGAGAAAGTTGTCCTGGCCTACCGTTATAAAGACTTATTGGTGAACACACACACAAACACACACACACACACACACACACACAAGAACAGATTCACACAAAGGCAGAGGAAGACAGGAGCTTCATCACACCTTCACCTGTTCATTCCCCAAATTCCACAAGGCAGCTACCATCTCGAACCTTTGAGGCTTCACCTCCAAACAACCTTTAGAAAAAGGGATGGGCGGTTGATCTGGGGGGTATAAAACCCTTAGAGGTAACCCCAGTCAGTTTCATTTGAAATACCTCCGACTCCACCCCCAGCATCTCAGAAAAAGCCCCTCTTCCCCTCCTCTGTTGGTGTGAATATTCATGAGCCATAAAGCCAGGCGGTAGAGACGTAGCAGGCATAATAAAAACGTCAGAGGTATAAAACACTCAAAGAAAAAGCCGCCAGGAGCTTGGGCAAGTCGCTCTGAATGTCAAATCCCCACCCAGGGGTGTCTGGCCTGTTAGGTCTATTGTGCTTGACTGACTTTTATGCATCTGACATGAATTGGCCTCTGCTCTCGGCACGTACTTTGTAGACCACATTTTCAGGATCAAAGAATCTCCTCTAATGCGTGAAATCGGATAGGATCGTGGCGCAAAACACACATTTTGGAAGGAAACTTTCAGTGAAGTGGTATGCGATCTGTTCTTAATGCAAGAAAATGGAATGTGTTGGAAAAAGCTAAATTAAAGGGATTTTTTTAAGGCTTATTGCTGAATGGCAGCATGTGCATGAATAAAACTCATGAAACTGTTAGCAGAAAACGTTTTCTTTAGATCCCACATTTGCCACAGAATTTTTAAAGCTCTGCGAGTCAATGTAATGTGATATTCTACCTGTTCCTCTTTAATAGGTAATAATATACTATATTAATGTGTGAGCTGCCAGCTTCATCGTGTCTGAGGTTAAGCAACGTGCATCTACTGAGGCCTGTATCAGACATTCATTCATCTAACATGTCATTAATAATAAGAGGAAACTGTTACTGAGTTAACTAAGCAGAGCCTTCTCTAATGAGTTGTTGAGCACCTAATTGTCTGTAGGAATGTTTGCAATGGCCTGCAAACCCTTGAGAAATAAAAATTAAGAACCATTAGGTCTATCCAGAAAAAAATATTAAAATTAAATATAACATTACAACTACTGATTATAAAAATGATATTTGACAGCTTCTCTGAGTGTCTTCTTTACAATAAAATTTACATTTTCTTTAAAGATCGAAATACAATCTAAAAACGTACACAAACCGCCATAAGTTGCTGTGTTGATGATTTACAATAAATATCATACTGCACTGATATCTATCCATCAGACTATTTCCAAATTCAAAATTTGCTTACAGGGAGACATCTGTTGGGGGCTAGTGGCAAAGTCTTGGGTGAAATATCTCATCAACTATTACACAGATTGCCCGTCATGGGCTACGTACCATATTGACATTTCTACAAAAGCAGTCATATCACGTTCACGTTACACGTTTGTGACATTGTTTAACATTTGTCAGCACTAAACTGCTGGATATTTTAAGGACACCTAGGGAGAATTTGCCAGCCATGTTTGTGGCAACAAAAAAATTACAGTTTTGACAGGAGATCACAACATCTCCAGCTGTGTTTGTGGCGACCGAAATAGGTATTTTAAAGGCGGAACGTGACCTTTTTCTAACCCCAACCAAGTGTTTTTTTGTGCCTAAACCAAAACAGATCATAATCACAGCATTATAACAAGATAGCATGATGGAAAAGGCTCATTGCTAACATAAATTCTGGGTGGGTCGCCAACAAGTTAATTTGAAAACATTTTCTAACTGGCCAACACCTCATTTTAAGGTACCCATTATCATCACACTCTGACAACATTAGAAATTCCAGTGAGAGGTGTGAGAAATATGAGTGGGGTTTATAATTATGTAGGGGTCGTATGAAATACTTTTTTTCAGCTAAAAAGCTAAAAATCCATAACTTTGTGCACTTTCAAACTTCAGCGAAGATGACGAAGTATCTTGTGTTATTTGTTTGACCTCTAAGGACTCGTTTATCAATTATGTGTGAGTAAATGTCTAGACAAGCCGTCTGTAGTTTCAAAAGCTCTGCACTCTTGTCACCTTTCCACAAAGAAATAAACCATATGGCATTAAACACTACAAAATAAACTACTTTACGGACAAACTCTAAAGTCAGGTACATTTGACAGCACTGCAAAAGTCTGCCCCTTCATCCATATCGCAAGTTCAGCGGCCTTCGTCACCCAGCCTGCTTCTCAGCCTACAGCAGATGGACTGTGAGGGGTTAAAACCTTCCACCCTTCCCACAGTGTTGGCTCCCACCCTGATACCAAATATACACACCAACACACAGTGCAGCTCCCTCTCAGTTTGCCCCCAGTGCTTCCAAGTCACAGGCTGGGGAGCAAAAAATGACACCATGCCACAAAGTGCCATCTTGCACCTCCTCTACTGCCATGCTGAGCCCCCTGGCAGCTCCAGGCGGGTTTATTTGCCTGTGGCCTTATCTCCGGCGCCACTGGTGCCATGCAGAGGGGGCTGGCAGGAGCTGGCACTGACTTGGTTTTGGCACTGGCCCCTGTGTGTTCTATATAACCTCTCTCTCTCTCTCTCTCTCTCTGTCTCTGTCTCTCTGTCTCTGTCTCTGTCTCTGGAGGCAATACTCCAAAAGTGTTTGTGGGTTTGGGTGGGTGCACAGGAAGACGCATACGCCAGAAAACATAGGTAAAACCCACACTTCCAGTTTTTTTTCACCTGTCTCAAGGGAAAAAATAAGAATGAGAATAGTGTGTTTTTTGATTTTGGGAAATTGCACGTCATGAAGTAATCTAAAACTTCATTGGAACTCAAAAGGAGAACTCAAAACTGGCACAGTGCAAAGACGCAGTGGAGAAAAACATTGGGGATTATTCATGGGGAGTGAGAGATTGCTAGTGTTTGCTACTGCTCTATTCCTTTTGCTCTTTACCATAATCAGTTCTGTGAAAAGCGATTTACAACACCTCCACCGATTCTACTCGCTGGCTCCCGTTTACGGCTTATATCACAAATATCCTGCAGCTTTTGATGTTGATACCTAAGCGAGCAAGAGCAAGGTAAAAGGCAATTCTTCATGCTGCTTGAGGAACACTTTTAGGAAAGGTGACGTACACGCTGCGCAGATCCCAGCTGTTTAAAGAGGATAGAGAATGATTCATGGGCTGCTTTTCTGTGGAGGCAGTCAGGGGAAATCCAGCCTGATTATTAAGTTAGGGGCTGGAGCCTTTCAGAAAAACACGATGCCCGAGCAGAAGGTGTTTGACAGCAGTCTAGAGTTTCACAGATTTTTACTAGGAATGGAGATTTTTTTTCTTTTACCATGTTCAGCTGGTTTGTGTTAGTCAGTGTGATGAGAAATTCCTAAGATGGTTTCAGTTTTATAGGGTGGATGATATTAGGAGAGGCTGGAGTGAAGGGATTAAAGAAAATATTTAAATCTTCACTGGTGTTTCTGACAAAGCTGCTGGCAGTTTGCTGTCAGGAGTTATTTTTGTCTGAATTAGTAGATAGGCAAGGAAAACAGAGGCAAAAGTTCATTTTGCGTTTAGTATTTCAGTTGTGTGAAAACTGTGGGGGACCGTGGACCCCCTGTCCCCCACCAGCTGTGGATCAGAGGTAGAGCCAGCATCTTGTTATCAGAAGGTCGCTGGTTTGATTCCCCTGGTCTGCATGTCAAAGTGTCCTTGGGCAAGATACTGAACCCCAAAAACTGCTCCTGATGTGCTGGTATATGTACTTACAGCCCTCAACTATATTTCTATTCATATAAACTACCTACATTTCCCTACATTACCTACTACTGCTGTCAAAACAAAGTTAGACTTTAAATTGAGCTTCTAACACTGAGGGCGATGGCCTTATTTAACAGCAAACATTTAATTGGCCCTATCTGCATTTCATTAAAGAGCCACTGATCACAAGCAGCCCTGCTATAGAGAGAGAAAAAAAATCAAGAAGTGTCTGCTGGGAACTGTCTGACAGGAGTTTGTTGTATTTTAAGGAACTAACATCTGCTCATGAGAAGCTGCCAGCCAACAGTGGCCCGTCCTCGCTTTTCCTCCCCCTCCCTGCAAGAACGTGTTTTTTAGCTTTCCTGTCCAGTGGCGACAACTGTTATCTTTTTGCAGGAGCTAGCTGTCATCCATCTACATTAACAGGCCTGGTCACAACACGACAGAGGCCAGGCTCTCTGGAGCGGGAGAAGATAGGATGCGATGTTGGAGGCTGTGGAGGAGGATTGGGGCTGGAGGGGGGGTGGGGGATCTCGGGCTGCCAGGAGATCTGACACCAAGGTCAGGGGTGGTGTCTTAAGTTAACCCAGCCGAGTGATGGTGATGATAAGAGATCAGAGAGTACTTTAAAGCTGTCTCTACACTTCTGTGCAAGCTACGGTGCAGCTAGCTAACATTATTACTTGTGAGATCTATCTGTGATTTAATTCATTTCTTATTACTGGAATTACACAATACATAACACGATGTTTGACACTTGATACATGGAACAATTACTAGACTATCAAACTATCAAACTACTGAGTTTCTGGAACAAGTGTCTCTAAAGTCTGTAAAACAGTCAGGCTTATTTTAGTCTACTCACATGTAATCTTTATGGGCAGTGCTATTAGTGTAAATAAAAAAAAAAAGTGAATCCTTTATATTTTTGTCTTTGTAGCATCACATGTTATCTGTCTACACTTTTCAAATTTCCATGTGCCTGCCATGCATTAGTACAGAGCCACATTCGATTTCTGTCTTTGGTATAATCACACCTACATCTGCACACACGCACTCACATCCATACACACACAAGCACTCAAGTCTGAATAGCAAAAAATCAGAAACACTTACTTGCCACCTCCAGCGAGGCATTGCGACTGACTGCCTCGCCCAGGTAGTTACGCGCCACACAAACATAGACACCTTCATCGGGTTTGCTTCGCCTTCCGTGTACAATTCTTAAGAAGAAAAGGGAGCCACTTGGTAAGAGCATCCGGTGTGATCGAGGGTCCTCTCGATCCGTCTCGACACGCTCCCCGTCTTTGTACCATTCCACCATTGGAGTTGGCCGCCCCTCCGCCTTACAGTTGAGGGTGGCCGGCTCCCCCTTCGACACGATCAGATCAGACGGGTGTTCTATGATCCGTGGAGGCGCATCCTCTAACCTGGGCCTGGATCCTTGAGAAAGGACAATACAGGGGAGACAGGGGTTAATGTTTGCTTTATCAAAGGGCAGCTAGTTTGATGCATTTTTTTAACATATGGCGCTGCAACGATTAGTTAATCAATCAATTAATCAATTAATTAATCAACTGATTATTTGCCAACTACTTTGATAACTGATACATCGTTTTGAGTCCAAAGTTGACCTTCTCAAATGTGAATATTTTCTGGTTTCTTTACTTCTCTGTGACAGTAACATGTTAGGGTTGTGTACAAATCAAGACATTTCATGATGTTATGCTTTGGAGGAACATTTCTCAACATTTCTCACCATTTCTGACATTTCATGGACCAAGCAACTAATTGATTAATCAAGAAAAAGATCAACAGATCAAACGATATTGAACAAAGTTAGTGGTTAGTTGCAGCCCTATTATAATGATTTTAGAATATGCGTATTAGGTGGCAGCAACAGGACTGAGGCTTTGGGTATAATTAAGTATGAATTAAGAAAACTTATTACTACACCAGAGCCACTAAACATTTAGACCATTCACAAACTCTGGATCTTAAGAGTGTGGCTGGAGAGGACAACATTTAACACTTTTTTAACATTCTGACCACTGCACACAAGAGGCATGTGGGCGGCACGACTTACAAAAACTCAGCTGCCCTCTCTCTGAACGTCTCGAGCTGGGCGTGTTAACTGGCCGCAGAAAAAACACACTATTTAATAACCAACAAGATGGCTGTGTGAAACGAGCATGCAATGTAATTGCTCACCAGTTACATTCAGAGTATAAATCAAGAGGACGTGTGAAATTACATGCTCTAAATTCTGCATCCATCAAACCAAAACCAAATTCTCCAGCAGCAAAGGGGAAGCATTAGAGGAGGGAATGTGGTAGAACTGTGCTCATCAGAAGCTCATGGGAATGAGGGTTGACTGAACTATTGAGATATTCAGATCTCAAAGATATACAACCATATACACACATATATACATACATATATATACATACACACACACACATATATATGTATATATATATATGTATGTATATGTGTGTGTGTATATATATATATATATATATATACACATTTCTGGTGTGTTTCTGGTCAGTGTTTATGCAGTCTGCAGACTCTCCATGCTTCTTTTGAAAGACTGATTGAAAGAAATAATTGAAGACAGAGGCAAGAGCAGACGGAGATGGAGGCGAGGTAATTCCCACAGGTTTTTTTTGCAAGCTTTAAAAAGACTCCCCCCCCCCCTCTATCTTAATTCCTTGTCCTGCAATTTGAATGACAGCATGTTGGCGGTACAATTATGTATGAAAAGCAATAACACAAACTCAAGCACCATGAGGCACAAGTGAAATTTGCCCCTGGAGAGCTTATGAAAGAGTGACAACAGGAGGTGCGTCGTGCCACTGTTTTTCAGAATAACAGGGTTTTGTTCCAGCGATGATTGTTGCAGCACTCATGACTGCAACGGGGGTATTTCTGATTTGTCTTGCTTTCCCACTCAGCCAGGGAGCTTTGCTGTTTTTTCACTGTCTGTAGGATTGCATGGTTTAGCCATGCTAGATGGTGGAGTATTATCCAACTTTGTGTTTTCAGAACATTAACAGCAGGGATGGAGGATAACTGACTATGCGTCTGCAGCACAAGCTACACCACTGGAAACCATGTAATCAGGCCCAATATAAGCAGAGAGGTCATTATGGTTCTTCCCACAGGTGCATGAATGAGAAGGAGTTCAAAGGTTCAGGCTTTGCTGATAACAGCTGATAAGAAAAGCAGTCAAAATTCCTGCCCCCAAAGTGACAAATCCTCCATAAGGTTTTGGGGGGATTAAGAACTCGACTAAAGTGCTCTCGGCTGATGGGAATATGGAGTGCCGTCTGATGGCCCTACTTTCAATGCAATTACATTCACAAAGATGGAGAAATAGGAGGCTCTCAATAGGAGGAAATGGTACTGAAGCTTTGAAGTTGTGTCAAGTCAGAATCAAATAGCAGCTGGGTTGATGTCTGACATCTACTCTCAAGCGCTGAGAATGTGATGAGATATACTTTTAAAGGTTACATTACACTACCATCAATGGAAAGAAGAAATTACTGTCATGTCTTTTCTTTGTCTCTTTCTCAAAATGAAAATTAACAGTCTGTCTTGAGTTTATAGGTTGCAACTGCATGATAGCTGCTAAAAGCTAAATATATATATATATCAAAATTATCTCTACGTGCCATTCTAGTTTATAATTAATTAATTATTTCTAGTCTATAAAATGTCCCAAAAAATAGTGGAAACTGCAACTTCCCAGAGCCCAAGGTTGCTTCTCATAATGTCTTGTTTTTTCCCGACCAACAGTCCAAAACCCAAAGGCTTTCGGTGCACATTGACACATGACAGAGAATCCTCTCGTTGTAGAGGCTGGAACATTGAAATATTTCAGGACTACCAGATGGGCACAGGGGGCTGTAGTGAGAGCTCAGCAGGACAGAGCCTTTAAGAGCTGACTCATAAATTTTAAATTTCAACCTGGTTGGAGCAAGCCATGTGGAAATGTAAAGTGAGGCTTTTTAAAGAGGAGGAGACCACCGTGTGACTGAGCTAAATATCATCAAGAGAGCATCCAAGTGCCAACCACAGAACACTGACTCTAAAAGATGATACGCCTATCACCCAAGGAAATGTAGACTTGATGAAATGAACTCTCTTCTACTGCAGACAAGCTCTGCCCTCTTACATGGATTAGATTTTCTGAGAATGATGAGACATCATCTGAATATCACTGTAATGATGGTGATCTCTACACAAGCTTCTTTTGTGCAGCTGCAGGCTGTACATTAGTATGACAGTACAATGGTACAGATTTGCATGTTGATACAGACTGACTGCACTGCCACACAACTCAAGGATATTTGAATTTCTGAGCTGCGCAGTATTCCCCTGCTACACAGCTCGCAGTGAGTGCAGATGTATGTAACAGATAAGGGCGAGGCTGAAGTAGATGAACTCAAATCGGGTTAAATGGACAGCTGGAGTCTGGAGAGTACAACTGCTTGTCTTCACGAGTGTGTCTAATAGGAAAGTCTGGACCCTCTAAGGACCTATTAGCTTTTGCCCATGGTACTACAGTAGGATGGCAGCAACTCTCAAAGCTCCCTGCGAGCTAATGAAACCGCAGGGATGCTGAAGGAGTCCAGCCTGTGAGACCTTGAGTGTGTTTGACAAGAATGGAAAAAAGATGAATTACTGTGTAAATTGCCATGTCAGAGGAGAGCTGTAGTACACTTGAAGGATATATGTGTGATTTATTGTAGATCCGATCGCTGCCAGTCATCAGCAGTCGTGAAAATGTTTTTAAATCTTGCCATCAGAGGGACCGACTGACAGCTGATTGATGTTTCTGACAACACAAATTGACTGACACAGTGAAGGCAAAACCTGCACGTCATACATGTGAAAACATATGTGAATTCAGTGTCCCCCATACTGTGCATGAGCGCTTTGGCATTGGGGTGCATGATGTGGTAAATAAACTACTACTACTATTTTGACAGGTATTACCACTGTGACATGATTCACGATTAGTGGGAAGGATATTTTTTGCATCAGAATTTTCCTTTTTGCTGAAAAAAACATTGAAATCGTGATGATGTGGCATTTGTCGGGATCGGTACCAACTAAACGTGTAAACTTTAGCATCCCTTTACTGTAATGCAGCCTTTAAAAACGGGAAAAGAACACTTATGTCACATTGCAATAAGACCATAATAGTCTCGTATCACCATAAAAAATATAATATTGATATACTACCTGACTAATAACATGCCTATTATAATAAGACGTGTTCACTCAGTTTCATATAAAAGCTCTAGACGATTAGGATGGTTCACACCAATAGCAAACAATGAATAAGGAAACTTTTAATACAAATAATATACACATGAATTGCTCTAGTAGTGTAATTATTTGGTTAGTTAATCCAGTAGAGGAAAACAAAGCACTGTTTATTTTAATTAATTCTAGCCAGTATGAGTTTTCCCGATCTACCGGATGTGTCCTCACTGACAGACTCAAAATCAAAAAGGCTCACATGGGGCACTCTGTATATCAATTACATTAAAACATCAGGAAAAATACATACACTATGCGAGTTGCTGTCAAACAACTTCAAAGTAGTCTGAGTGGGAATAGTGGGAAAATGGGAGGATGAGAGAATAAAAGCCTGAGAGGGTGACAGAGAAATTGTGCGTAAGACAAAAGTGCACGAAAATGAATGAGAAAATTGGAACAAAACAGCCACGGGGAGCACAAACTCCTGCTGCAATGTCCTTTCTATAATGGAGGATGGCAAAGTGCTGAGGCAGAACTTTTTCTCATCAAGTGCGAGAAACAAGTTGCTCGGTGTGTACTGCTGATTTAAAACAAGAAAAGAGGACCGCGGCCAAGAATCTACGATAGAGTCCCCCAGACCTCCCCGTGCCAAGTCCACAGCCTTATTTCACCACAAACACAAGTGGGCTTTCATCCCTAAGCAGATTTACTTTCTCTGAAAAGGCAACAGCATTAGAACAACACCCAGTAAGTCACCCACATCGCTCCACTAATCTTGACTTGCATTGAAACGCTGCTAGAATGAGGGGTTATGATTTATCTGCTTGTGGGGGTCAGACTGTCGACACCAGTGCTCGTCACCCTGAAGACCAACTTCAGAGTATCTGACAGTACTAAAATAGAGACATTTTTAAAAATAAACATTGACCTCTTCTATTTCGATACCAAATTAGAAGTGCATTGAAAATTACTCTGACCTAACAGCATGATGACAATGCAGCTTCTGCAGACATAAAAACAGTTCTGCTCCAGTTTCCCAGGAATAACCCCCTGCTAAAAAGTCACAGGTCAGAGGAGCAACAGTCAACTTGTTTTGAGCATGAGATGCTGTTGCTGCTGACAAAGGGCCTTGACAGTTAATCATTAAATAAAAAGGAAAACTGAGAAAGGAAAGCAATTGAAGAATAAGACGTGAGGTGGGTGGAGAATGTAATCTTGAGTGGATATTCTGATTTTGTAATATAGAGTGCTGTGAAAAGTTCATTTCAGCATAATTCTATTTGACAAGCTGTTCGTTTTGGGTGACAGGCTGTTAAGCGTCTTCTCTGCACCTCTATAGCTCCGTGTGTAAATATGCACTTACCCCTGCATTTTTGCCAGACTGCATTTCCAAACACAGATGGTATGATGCTCAGATGATGTTCTGACTCATGCAATAAATCCATAAAGAGTGCTCATTTTTGTCTGGTATTTATACAAGGCTCTATCTTGAGGTCCAACCCGATTGCCCGAAAAAAATGCTGGCAATGTGCGTTTACTGCAAACCACAGATATGTTCAAACTTTGCGTTGCAACTTTACGTATCTTTCAGTTCAATTCAGGCAAAAAAAAGGTCAGGTTTAGGAAAATATCGTGCTTTGGCTTCAAATTTTGTTCTGGTCTCAAGAAAAACAGCTGGAGATATCCCAAGATCACTTAAAAATGTCCGGTGGTTTCATGTTTACAAATCTTGAAACATGATCTCTAACTGTGGTCACTGACTTAGCCAGCGTGCCTCCCTGTGCCTCCACCTTCCGATATGAAAGTCAGGTCATCCACATGCAATGTATATGTGATATGACACAAATTGTAGAAATGTCACTGTGGTGCATATAGTTTATGATGTACACATTTGAACGTATCAGCTTTTTGCAGAAACCTTAACTGCCAGCATTTTTACTCGCAACTTGGCTGAGAGGTCAACAAAAATTCTCACACCTACTTACTAGCATCTCAGTGCCATGGTCCAGCATGCTACCCCACCAGCACATGTAAGGTGTGTCATCACACATATGATCACAACTATTCTGTTCACTACGGCCTTGCTGGGACAAGGACGTAAAACATACATGGCACTTCAGCACCCATCAAGTCTTCCACCCAGACAGGGTGAGATCTTCCTTTCCTTTGGCATGAAGGACTTGAAAATAAATCAGAACACTGCTATACATCAAAAGTCTGCACTCCTTATCACTCAGTGGTGAGTTGTGGTAAAAAAGAAAGATTAAGCCTTGCTCTGGTTTAGCAACTAAAATTAAGGCTAAGCTGAGCTAAACCTCACACTGCACTCAAGATAACCACCCTCCCCACCAAACTCTGCTTAATAAAAGTCACAGATGTTAATGCCAAGGAAAAGTCTTTTTAAGCTGAAGTTCCAGTACCAATAAAAGTACCTGCCACTGTGAACTTAAAGGGCCTTATAATCTTTAAAGAAGAGCTAGAGGAGAGAGGGGCAGGGCGTGAGATAACAAAGAGAACTCATTCCTATCCCTCCCTCATCTGCAATTCCTTTTAACAGGCTGGTTTCCCTCTTACAGAACTTGTTGTTTTACAGCTTTGTTGCCTCCTTCTCCTCTTCTCGATTTCCAGCGAAGCCACAGGAATTGATTTGCAAATGTGCATTCAAAGTTAAATTGGCAGCAGTGAGGGAGGCAGGAGCACTGGAGTGCTTTCTCTGCAGCCTCCTACTCTTTGACCCTGTGGGGACAACTAAATGAGGCACTTGCATGAGAATACAAAGTGGCAGCCATAAAGAGACAGCCTCCTTAATTGAGCCTGTGTTGATGCTAAGCATCTAAATGGGCAGGGTCAACATTGCAAAAGGAAATTGGGTGTTTTTATCATGTCTCTCTTGGGGCCATGAACGCAAACATGAGGGGAGGCTGAAGCCGCTTCTTTTTGCCCTTCTTTCAGAAGGGGGGATTGTGGAAATTGGGATCCAAACTCCCACTGCAGCTTAAATAAAACATTCCCTTTCCACTAACAACTGTGTTTCATGCTCCCTCCGAGTATGGCCTCTTGCACTGGCAAAGCAGCTGAAATGAGTTTTGGCTAGATGTTTGGGCAAGTTGACAAGGCAGAATCATCTTGCTGTAGACAGAGAGAAAACAGCAGCATCCTTTTTGGTCCATTAGGAAAAGACAGTAAAAATTAAAAGACCATTTCTACACAAAACATTGCTCATGTTAATAGATGGCTGAGCAGCCTGGGAGTTGATTAAGATTTGATTGAGTTCCAAGTGCAGAAAAAGGGGGCGGCAAAACGTCCGTTTTCATGGACATTTCAGCCCATTCTCACTCCCGACGAATCAAATATGGTGGCCTGGTCAGCTGGATCATACACAGGATGTTCCCCAAAGAGACAGGAGGAGCTCCATGTGTCAAGGTGTCAAGTGACTTCTTTTTAAGTAATTAAGATAACTTGTATAAATTACAGAATGTAAGTTACATGACTGACTAGCTTTTGTCCCTAAACCTGACCAAACCACAACTGTTTCACAACAATCTATAACAGCTCAAAATGTCCCTGCATATTTTTTCATTGCTTACTTATGTATAATTAACACAGAACCCTGCATGTACAAAACTGATGCTAGAGGAGTAAGAAAAGCATCATAGTTTGAAGCTCAAGGCCACTGACTAAGCTGCTGTATTTGATGAGATCGGACAGTGAGAACATGCTGGATATTTCCACTGATTATGTACTTCTGCAGCACATTCCGGTATAAATGATCGAGTTACGGCCTCCGTAGAACATCAATAATGTGGAGGACGGTTCAGCTAAAATATTCTCAAGTTTAAACAGAGGACTTTGAATGAACCCTAAAGAATCCTCCTCAAATAGTAGTCCAAAGGTCTTAAATACAACCAATCCAACAACCTTCAAGTTATCACAAATCCTGCCGAGAGTTGTCAGTTTGAGTTCCAGTAGCCCGCCAGTAACAAGCATTGATTTTCTCCACTCATTCCACCGAGGGGTTTTTTGGATGGGGCTTTGAGAGACAAGAGAGCAGCAAATGTGTGTGGCGACTAGTCTCTCACCCTTCACTCGGTTTTGATGTAAACGTTTTATGTGATGAGACAAGAGGAAATAGAGGGGAAAATACTGTAGCAAGGCAGTAAGAGTAGATATACTGACTGTAGTAAATCTTAAGAAATGAAATGGAAGAAAAACGTGAAAAATGGAAACTAATTTAATCTGGCTTTGTCTCAAATAGGGCTATGATTTGTTATCGCTAATTATCATTCCATTGGGGCTCACTAATGCTGACACCGCAGTGTATTTGCTCTTTTACTCATGTTAGGGAGGAAATCCTCAACGTTCTCCAGGACAGGCACACCACTGGTTGCGGGTGGCCTTACGCGGCTCCAGGGAAATGCCATTGGTTTCCTGTCCCACAGCAGCATATTAGATCGGTGGCCGCTCACACACACATACACACAGGCTGACTGCTATCTACTCCTATCTGTCCGACCGCATACATCACGCAAGTCACTGTGAGGGAGGAAGGGGTCGAGACGGGGACTTCCTGAGCTCCTGAGTCCAAAAGAAAAACAATCAAGATACTGGGTGGGGGTTGTTTTTAATTTTGGTATTGACTGATAGCAATGAGAGTAGACCTATCCAGGTTTATAAAAAGTACAGTCAGAGTGAGCCTGAGTTGAAGTTCTTCCATTCTTAAGTCAACCTTGAAAGAGGAGATAAGATTTCAAAGAACATTGGTTCCAAGTAAAATTAAGACATGAAGGGGAGAAGCTGGTCTTAAGAGTAAGTTTAGAGAGCACGAGAGATGGCCTCAAATCCAGCTGCCTATCACTTTTCTAAATGCAATGAATCCCCTCAATTTTGCGGTAAGTTGCACTTAAGAGATAACAAGTAGAGGCGGTACTCTTATTGCAAGTCACATTTCTTTAATAAGCATTTCCCCTCAGGACATTGTGCACAACCGTCATTCATTAAAAAAGATGCTACACAGAACAAATAGCCAAGGAGGCACTTTGACCTCGTCCTATCCCTGAGTCCCTTTTTGTGTATCAACACTCCCATCACAAAATAATGGGAACCCAGCCACTGTCACTTTTCAAAAAGAGCTGTTCCCGTCAGTTCTGAAGCCAGCCATTAAATCATCGGCGGCGCCTGTCAAAATCCCTCCGCGGCAGCATCACCTTGATACACCGCTGCCGAAAATGATCCATTATCAGTTGGCTCTTTCCCACACTGAGCTTTCAAGTGCCAGACTCTCAAAAACATATCCAACCCCCTGACAAAGTCACGGTGGCGACAGCTGTAGCTATACCCACGGGCTTTCCTTTTGACTCTGTGCTTCAAACTGCATTCCGGAAAACAGTTTGTGGACAATAAAAACTGGGTAAACATGAAGATCTGACTGACTGCCTCGCCAGTCAGCCTTGGTGAAAACCATACGCTGTTGTTAGACAGCTGGTCAGACACCAAAGACACAAAGGGACAGGGCATTGAGGACACTGCTGGAACATCATCAAGATCTTGCCATGTGTACACTCAGGTGTTCAGCTATACTAATTTTATCACTCTCCTAATCAAACGATAACAGAAGGGACGTCATTTCCACTGGGGATGGAGGGATGACTGAGGAAAAATTTAATATAACTAACATGAACTTGCCTTTTTTGTTTATTCTGACGGCAAAACTTTTACTTGTATGTTGCACTTGCAGAAGCTGTCGAACCCACTAATCAACTTTTGCAAGACTATAATGACTGAATTTGAGAATGTGTTTATACTGTACAGCTACACCTATGTGGAAATTCATCTAGTTGCACATCTGGGACTTACTGCATGGAGATTTACTATTTACTGACTGTGATGAATTATAGACCTTTAGAAAAACCTCCAGTGGTGCATTTTAGTCTGATTCAGGCTAAAAGCTGGCCCATCATACACCATAAAGCTTTAAATTATGTGCACAAAAACACAAATACAGTCCCACATAACCAAAGATAAGATGTGATCATGTAACTGGTGTGTAGGTCGGCCCCCTTATGTGACATTATCTACGTATATCATGTCACACACACACCTTTTTCCTGAATCGCACACATACGAAGGCCTCTCTGAAAGCACTGAAGACATTACAGATGAGTCCCATTTTTGTGGGCCAAGAGGAGGCAGGGAGGGAAGATGCCTCTCTGGAGACGAAGTTGGCAGATTGTTGCAGCGACTGTGTGATGGGGACAGTTTGACACAATGTGTAAATTTATGCATGCATTTGCTTTAATCCTCTGCCAGTCACAGTGAGGAAAAAATCCTCCATTTGAAGAAAAACGTGACAAAACTTGATGCTGTGCACACAACTCAAAAACAACACCTATTCCACCTGTACTGTCCAATTAGTAGCTGTATTATCCCACAAAAACTGTCCCACAGGCTGCCCCGTGCTCCGTGACTGAGACTTCCGTGTTGGTCTCTCTGCGCGTCTATTTCTGTGTTATGACCAGCCATGGAGAGGTCGGCCCTCCTAAAACCACTGGAACTAATGTCGGGGGCCATCCATCTGTCTACAGCCTGAGGTGGGAAGCTCAGGCGGTATTGTATCGGGGGCCCCTCAGGCGGTCGCACTTGAGACCTCTAAGGAGAGGGGAGAGCTGACTTGTCCTGTCAGCACCCATGGCTAAATAGAGTTCCTGCTCAGTTTAGTCGCTTTTCTTTGATGGCTGCTGGAGAAGTCTCCGGTGCCCCATTGTGACTGTTTATTTTGGCCCTGTGTGGTGGGAATGTGCAGGGCAGATATTAAGCATTACCATTAAGAGAGGGTTCGCAGATGGAGTTGTACCCTACGGTTGCATTTGAAAAGTGAAAGTACTGAAATTCTGTTATCATGCATGTACGTGAGTGGCTGCTCACTGTTAAGCATACAGAAAATAGGCACCCGAGTTTTATGAGTACTTATTTTTAAATTTAGCCAGCCAGTTTTGAAAAAAGCCGGAAATAGG
The DNA here is from genome assembly GCA_900302685.1 of Spondyliosoma cantharus. NCBI lineage: Eukaryota > Metazoa > Chordata > Actinopteri > Spariformes > Sparidae > Spondyliosoma > Spondyliosoma cantharus. The sequence continues at coordinate 16,381 of OMLP01016973.1, forward strand.
TAACTAAGCTTCAGACGATAATTTCAGCGGCTGATTAATGCTGCTGATTCTGTGATGACAGGGGGGAGGATGTTTGGTTCCACGGCCTGCCATCTGAGTGTTATTTTTCAGTCGTCATGAATTAGGATTCACTTGTACCTCAATGATTTTCAGAAGATATAGCTCATCCTCTTGTGTATCATACCAAAGCTTGCTGAGCTATTGACAGCCTAATTGATCTGTAAAGCACAGATGGGCAGGCAGGTGGGGGAGGGGGAAGATGCACTTGCTGTGTGAGTACGTGTTTGTTCTCAAATTGACTACAAAGCTTTCTCTCTGTCTCCTGTTTTTTTTCTGTAGAAAAAATGTCGTCAATATGCCAATAGCAAGATAAAAACATGTACGTTGCTGGAGTCATCCACCGTTTCACTGTTAAACATCACTGACTTGTAGACTTAAGTGTCACTAACAATGGCACTACAATGTGGTCTAACCCTTTGTAATGTGGATGATTAGTTTACAGGCTGCCAACTGATGTCCTGAGAGTAAGATCAACAGTGCAATATGGATATGGACCACAATTACTGATGGGTTGGTGTATCTGAATTACAAAAAATATAATTATATTTATATCTTGTGATATCCAGCTTCAGCTGCTGCTGTCAGTTTTGATGTGCTCCTTGTCTTTGTCATGTACAACAGTAAACTGAGGTTTTGGGTTGTGGAATTTTTCGACATTCTATATACAATCGAATCATAAAAATAATTGGCATGTTAATCAATCATTAAAATAACTGTTGGTTGTAGCACTACGTGTCCAGGAATTGAGAATCAATGAGAATCTAGGAATTTGTCCGCACCTTAATACAGTGGAGTTGCAAGTAACCTATTTGAACCTATACTCACTGAGTATATCTGAAATGATGAGGCGATCAACATAATTGAATCAACAAACTATTACGATATTAAATTCATAATTCAAATAATGTTTAAAGCAAGAACGTTTCCTGGTTCTAGCTTCTCAAACGTCAATTTATGGCATCAAACTTAATATCTTTTGGTGTTAGATTGCTGGTCAGTTTTTAAAGGACCTCCTCCTACGGTGCCCCTTACACCTTATGGACACTGATGTGACCACCGAGAATATAAGTTACTCACAAGAAATTAACTCCCCTGTATCCAAGAACCCTTAAATCGGACTAAATTGTGTTACATCAGACAGACTTCTTGTAGATAATTCATAGAAAATTGAAAACGGTCCGAGTTTTCCTTTTTGATCAAGCAGCGAAAAAGCTGTAGCAGGACATGCTCGAGTTATATTGCCTTACTTTGACACTACCCTGTGACGTTACTGTTGCACGTGTGTGCGTTGCAATGTCGATCCTGAAACGATATAGTGTCCAGCCCTACAAAACCATCTTCACTACTAGATAGCACCATTAGTTAAAATGTTGATGCTTTTGTAATTTGGGTGAACTGAACCTTTAACTTGTTTTTTTTACAATAAAAAAGTACAAAAGATATTTATATGCCAACTTCAAAGAGACCATGCTGGCATGTCACATATTATTTCCCAGCAAAACTATAAACTGCCCTTGACCAATCCATTAAAGCCCTCACAGCCTCCTCCACTGTGCGTCACTGAGGATGACAGCACGTCTTAAATGCACAACTGCCAGAGAAAGGACTTTGAACAATGACACGTCTTGATAATTGTGCTATTTCAGCCACATCCCCCCCCCCCCCCCCCCCCCC
>OMLP01016973.1:18134-29280 GCA_900302685.1 Spondyliosoma cantharus
CAACCACACTTCCCTCCCTGAAGGAAATGGAGTTGTGTGCTCAGACTGTAATTACAGTGTGGGTATCAAGGTTTGGTTCAGGCTATTTGATCTGGTTACTGGTCTGTTTGGGCGGCCCTCGTGCCCTGCCTTCCAGTCAATTCAATAAGAGCCCGACAAACACATGGCCTGTTGACGGCCGTTGGGGAGTACTGCTGGAGACTGCTGTGTTGACTGATGGTGACAGAGATGAGTGACAATAACAGGGCAGACTCCAGTGTCACCTTACTGACCAAACAGTCTGAAGACCAGAGCCCAGAAACATGACGCTGAGTCCACATGAAGGGGCCCTTCAGATATAAAAAGAAAAAAGGGAGACAGGATGATCCTTAAGTTCTTCTTATCATATCGTATAAAGCTCATCTTATCATGAGCACTGTCCCACCGTATCAATGCTGGTGCTGATCTGAGGCTTACTCTCCCTTTAATCTGAGCAGCTCCGAATAACGGTGTCACCATATGACACAAATGTGCATTTAAATGTAAATCTTAACAAATAAAACAGGCTTGTGGCTAAAAACAGTACTGTCTTTGTATTAAAAGTCACTGTGTGTTTTGCTAAAGTGAAAATAAAAAGCTTTAATCCAGCCTTTGTAGTCCCAGAGGAGCATCTGGAGTCACTGAAGGAGCACTTTCACAGATGCTGAGTTCATATGCTCTGGGTTCATAGCCAATGTTTACAGCCTTGTAAAAGGGAGCCTCAGCAGTAGGTCTGGGCCCTGAGACACCACACTGTCACAAACTATAGCATCCCGCTCGCATCAGGAAAAAATGTCTTTTGCATATCACAGTAGGGGGTGTTTCTGTGTAGAACACAAAGAAACAGGTATGTTGACAGAGAGCCTGTAGCCTACTGGTTACACATGTGCGATTGATGGAGGATCTGTGGATCCAGCATCCAGCCTCAACTAGGCAGGTTTCCATAATCCCAGAGGTGACTCAATCTACAAGTGAGAGTCATACTCTGGCACATGGTGTGTCTTTCTCTCCACATAGAGTCAGAGGGACAAGGATCAAAGGTACTGTTGAATATAGTCAATAAATAATCAATCTACCAACATGGCCAATATGCAGCTCTGGCAACAGTTAGTCGATTAATCAATCAAAAGAAAATTAATCTGCAACAATTTTTTCAGTCAGTTTCAGTCATTTTGAAGCAAAACTGTCAAAGACTCACTGGTTCCAACTCTTTAAATAAAATATTTGCTACTTTTCTTTGTTTTGGACTGTTGGTTGGACACAGTAAGCAATTTTAAGACGTCACTTTGAGCTGTGAGAAATTGTCGCAAGCATTTTTTTCTCTCACATTTAATAGGCTCATCGGTTAATCATGAAAACAATTAGCCGACTAATTGATGATTTAGATAATCATTGGTTGTGGTCCTTCCCAAACTCTTGTACTACACAATCCCATCTCCACTGCATGCATGAGCTCCACAATACCACACAGAGTGCAATCAGATGGAAATGGAAGAACAGTTTAACATTTAACATGCGCCATCTGGTAAAAGCTTGTATAAGAGACGCATAGCAATAAAAAGAAATCATACATTTTTCAGCATTCTTGTGCACAGCGGGAAATGAAACTCCCAGCCCAGCCACGCTCACTCACAGCCCACTGCATCAGTGAATGGGTTCTGACTGTATCATGCTGTTTCTGATTCACAGATGCACTGTGCCCAGGATATGTCTTCAGCTAATGGGCCTAATAATAGAGATAAACGAGCAGGCCAGAATCATGACAAAGTAAGATTTCTGTGGGGAGCAGATGCTGGTGTGAATCCAAGGTCCCTTGGGCAAGAACACACAGCAAAGCTGCATATGGGCTACTATGTCTGCTGGTTTAAGTGGCCTTTTAAATGACATCATCCAGGAGGATTACTCACTTTTGCCTATACGTTATAAAGCCATTGTTCCTTAATTTGTTCAATGTCATGGATCCATTTGAAGTATTGAAAGACACTGAATAGAAACTTGATTAAAATTACTGGTAAAACTAATGTATTTTTATTTTCTTCTATGGGACCCTCTTTAGAGCCCTGAGGAGTGTGTGAGACCTAGTTAGGGAGCCACTGATACGAAGCATATAGGCTCCATCTGTGCAAACATAACCAGCAGCATGCCAATTTAAACTTACCATATGCCAAAGTTCTGAGTGCAAATAAAACCAATAGGGGGACCAAAGTGTGGCGGTACTCCATTATACAGGTTTCTCATAGGCTGGTCACAGTCCCCTCTGTCTGTGAGACAGGCTGTCCAGCAGCACTGATAGATCCAAACGAGCGAATGATTTCCAGTCTATGGGATGAAATCTCCGCGAACAGCATCAAACTCCACGGGCAGCATCTCAGCCGCCGGAGAATTAGATTAAAAGTTGGAACATCCCGCACAGGAACTTTTCCTCTGCGCTCCAAGAGTCTGCGTCCAATCCCGCCGGCAGTCCGTGAAAGAGCGAGCCGCAGGTGACGAGAGGAGAGGCGGCTGTGAGTGGCAGGCAGCGCCCGGTCAGTCAGCCGGTCCGTCCCGTTTTCACATGAATATCAGTCAGGAGAATGACTCATAACGGCTCCCTCTGACACTGAAGCTGTCCCGAAGTACGTCAAGTCATCGCGCTGAGAGCAAAACTCCACTTTGTTAAACTCGGATCTCCATTTCTTCTTTCTGTGGCTTCTGTTTGTGTTCGCCCCGCTCCGCTCCGCTCCGTTACCAGGGATGAATTACTACAGGCTCCTCATCACACACAGCACGGCCCGGCAGCCACAACACGCTGCTGGAAACACCGCTGCAGTGGGAGCCATCATTTCCGGTCCCGCTTTCAGAATAAAACTACGATTTACCAACGAGTCTCATCGCTTGGGAATGATTTTGTGTCAATGTTAATTAAAAAAACTATACATGTTTATAGGGCAATGGCAATCTATGACAAATTAAGAACAAAAGTTGTGTCTTTGTTTCAGTCTTATGCATTGCAATAATAGAGCGTTTGTGGCGTAGTAGACAAAAATGACAATAGACTGACAAATGGGTGGACCTAGTTCATGTGTTAAAATGATTTATTGCAACATATGTCATAGCGATCTTCCAGGATGTTATACATCTTCTTTTAATTTGTAAATTTCCCAGAATGACCACGGTTATATTTTGTTGATTATTTTTGTAACGTCTATTGTAAGGTAATAGTGCATATTTTACGCGTCCAGAGTTTTGATAATATATTTTTTTATAATTTCCTTTTTTTCTTTTCTTTTCTTTTTCCACGTCACCATCGACGATCGTTTATCGTTTCAGTTGTAAACTGTTATCCGACTGGGACTGTATGTTGAAGTACGATCACAGAGCTTCCGGTCTCTCTTGGTTTATTCTGTCGGACTTCACCATCCCAACACCTCTGTGTTAAAGGGCCAGCGCGCTCAGTTACAGCCACCGACGGACATTCCACAGACACAGACTAAAACTGGGTTTACAACTAGAAATGATCATTTACTTTCAAACAAAAATAAAAAGTGTTAACGGCAGGCTCAGGATTATTGAGTATGTCATTTAAACTGAGAGTAACATGTTTGACACAGTGAATCCCTATAGATTCTTAGTATCCACAAACATTATCTCAATTAATACAATCATTAGTCTGTTTAGGTCAGAGCAGATATTTGTATTTACAAAAATGTCAAACATTAATACAACCTAATTTTAATCATGTAAACTATGTGTTGCTGTATCAATTTATTTTCCTTTGGCCACATTTGTAGAGCATTATTGTTCAGTGGGGTTTTCAGTGATCATCAGGTTAAATAATGTTGTGTTAAAGGGTAAATTTACCCAAAAATGAAAATTCAGCCATAATCTACCCACTCAATTGTTGATGGAAGGTCAACAGACCACAAAACATATCTGGAGCTTCACAGCAAACAGGCGTTGTAGTGTTCTCTAAACAGTTGAAGTAGAAGGGGACTTAAAAAAAACATTTTAAAAGAAAAATGGCTCCATGCAGCTCATCCAGCATGATCTAGGGCTCCAGAAGCCCAGAGATCAGAAATGTATTGGGAAAAAACATTGTTTACACCCTTTTCAAGCCCTATCATGCTATGAGGTTGGAAATGATATCTTTTAAAATCAATTTGGGATCTCTGACAAGCTATATGGAGTCATTTTTATGTTTTTTTTATGTTGTTTTCTTACGTTTTAAAACAAGTCCCCATCTACTTTAGTTGTTTCGGAGAATGTCAAGAGAATTTCACTCATTAAACCCTTTGTTTAACTTCCCATCGGCATAAGGTTAGTAGATGTTGACTAAGTTTTCATTTTTAGGAAGTAGTACCTTTCAGGGACATGGATGATGAGACAAAGCTTTTACTAATATGAAAGGCTTTTTAACAACATTTTGCATCTTGGTTACTTGGTTACTACGTATTTTGGTCTGAATATCACATTTTTAAAATTTCTTTACAACATAATGTAGAAATTCTATTTTGCAGCTTAGCAAGGTCTCCAGGAGATGTGAAAGGTATCTGAGGGCATCTGAGGCCCTTTATAATCATACTGATTTTACTTGGATTAGATCCATTTAGAAAACAACCTTTTTTTCATTGGAGTCACACAATTCAATGTGGTGCAAATGTCAACATTTATCTCAAAGCTGTTATCTAACCACAGAGGCAGAAATTATGTTGGCAGCAGTATGAATCCAAATGCAAATTTGTCTTACATGTGAGAGACCTTTGATCGTGCCGACTGTGGTGCTATGTATACAAATCAGGCATTGGAAATGACTCAGGCACTATGAGACATAAACAAACCCCACACGCCACTGCAAAATGTCACTATTTATCTGTGCACAGGGTCTGCCTGCACTTGATGGAAAGCGAAAAGCAATATTACATGTGCCAGGAGATATGGCAAACTGCAGCGAATGAGAGGTGACATACCAAGAGCCACAACTCTGCAGTAAGGATGATTGGGTAGAGGGCTGTTGAGCTGAATAAATATTAGGGGTCAGACAGACCTAGTAAACACACAGCTCTTGACATTTATAGAAATGCATGGGATGGTGGCATGCATCAAGCAGTGCATGCTAAGATGAGATTTTACACGTTCTGTCACACAGGCTTCTTAACGCTGGGCGAAAAAAATAATAATTCTACATCGCTAAAGTCACAGAGGCTGTTGTAGAGCACTGAGAATAAATACTCTCTTTTTATGCTAATGGGAGCACTGAGAACCAAGCAGTGCTTAAACACCCCTGATATTTTCTGTCATGTTTTATGCATGTACATGTTTAATTTAATTGCAAAAAACTGATTAATTGAGCATTGCTCTGTGATTGAATAAAACATGATGAGGCCCTCCACTAAATGCATTTCCGTTCGCCTGTGACTGATGCTGCTACTTTGGTGCCTTCGTCAAACATTTGGCATAGCTGTCAGTGGAATGAAGCACTCCATGAATTTAGAGTAATTATCCACATTATGTTCTGAATTACAATGACAGCCCATCAGCGTGGTTTGGTGCTGTTCTGCACACTTGCAGCTGAGCCATAGATCATAGAATTATGCCCTCTCCACACACAAAGGCTTGGTTTTATGAGGTGATTTTTGCCATTCATTTGAACGTGTTGCAAAGGCCTTCAGAATCAGCTTTTGGGAAATGCCAGCATTAACACATTTCCTGGTCGCACTATGAATAGACAGCCTCTATGATCTATAGAGTCGAATTAATTGGAAAGGTTTGGGTGGTCAGTGGGTTTTCATTTGCTGAGCTAAGGACTCATCTTTTATATATCAATGTTTAAAGTAAAGTGTTGGAATTTATGAATGGCTATTATAAATTGGTGGAACTGGAAGATCACGTTTTTGCTGAAACAATGACCTGAACAGCTGTGGTTGAAAGCTTAACCAGCTGATGAATTACATTCATACAGTTAATCACTACAGATTCACTGAGATGGCTCAAATTTAACAAGCAGAGATCAACACATATGTATCATTTTCAGCAAAATCTTGAGGTTTTGTTTTTGTGTAAGAATGCACCAACCAACAGGGCCTCTGTTCATAAATAAACGTATGACTCTAAATGAAATGAGACTATGATGTATGCCTGACCTCTGGATTTCTTATTTCTTTTGGCTGCTCCTGTGCTGCCACTACAAGCAATATCATTATACAGCGCTGTTACACTTGATTAAATGCATTCGTAAATTAGAAACAGCAAAACTTCAAACTTGTCAACTTTTTTCTACAGATCGCCAATCGCCAAGGAGACCAAATGAGCAGCTCGGAACGCCATTTGGACTTATTATCTCACTTTGCATATCAAAACACTTAGATTAAATCGAGTTATTGCAAAAGTTGTTTACCACTTGTCTAATGCTCCTCATGCAGAAGCCACACTGATGCTCAAAATAATAGAAAACAGCCTCCAGCAGTTTGGAAAAAAGATTAAATCACCAGGAAGTGTACTTCCATTTCTTCCATCTGTCTTATGGCAGCATTTGCAAGTCAAATCTGTAGCATTTCCTGTTCGGGGATACCTATAGATGTGACGCACCTCACCTCACAGGATGGAATAATATGTGACATTGGAGGTATCTACTGAACACAGAAAGAAAGGAGCTATTGTTCAATTGTTCAAACATTTTTTTGTTTTTGGTATATCCTCGAATTTGAAGTATAGAGGATTAGTCGTCTCCCAGAGGATGACTTGTGACCACCCAGCACAAGTAATAAGACTACTTTTATTGCTGTTGTGTGTTTTGTTTGACATTTTTGGTAACACATTTCAGTGTTGTGTAACCTGAGGCACATTGAAATTACACTCTTAAATATTATGAAGCAATGCCAACCAGAAGAAAAAGCATCTATAATATTGCCTTTATGATATAATATGTAACATTTGTACATTACAATGTCTTAAAATGAGTGGATCTTGTTATACATCATTGAGTTGTGTACTTACATTATCCCAGATGCTTTCAAGTACAGTTACCCAGTCAAGTAACTGTGTTACTTTTCATCATCAAACTATGTCCTTTGTTTTCATTGTTTTGACTGCGATACCCTTAGTGATAAATGTTGTGTTAGGCACATGATTGGGCACAGTGCTGAACTCTAAACAAAATTAGCAAACCAACAGTTGGGTAAAAATTAATGGTGCGAAGAGGGAATGCGAATAACCCAAACACGATGAACATCTTGTTCACTGGAAGAACGTGAACAAGTCTCTAGAAAGCCATAAGAAACTGTATACTGTTCTGCCCACAATGACATCTTTTCCAGAAACACTTCCTTCCTGGGTATAAATCGCCTTTAACATACATGTACAAACTACAGTTGTGGCAGCTCTGATATTCTTGGGAGTTTTTCTAGAGGTAATTCTGCATGCTCACAATTAAAGCTGCAGGTTGAGGACGGAAAAAGTCCACAGATACGTACTCCCACGGCTGGTGATGTCAAAGATCTTCTCTCTGTGTATACAAGTTCCATCATGTTTCCATGCACCCTTTGTAATGATATGTTACAAGGTACATAGTTATTGTAATTTTTTTAAACAAGTCCCTGTGTTTAAAAGATGTACAGCACTGCTGAGAAATAAGTGCACGGGGTGTAAGGTTGGTGTGACTAAAAAGCAATGTTGTTTTGCGTCTGCACAATTTATTGTCCTCACTTAAAGGAAAAGTACATCCGAAATTAAAAATTCAGTTGTAGCCCTTTTCACACAGAGACGCCGCATTATATCTCCGCAGTGGAGGGTCGCCAATTCTCTATTTGTTTGTTCACATAGAACCAAGCGGCTCCGGCATGCCTGTTAATCTAAACATTTACCCGCTAACTGTTTATAATCATATGGATGCAGTTATAATCTTTTCTGACTGAGATCCTGACCCACCATGCATCCTGGAAAGTGACATAATTACAGAATCACCATCAGTAAACAGGACGCTGTTGATTCTTTCACTCATGGGGAGGGACACTGTTTTCTGGGGTCTCACTCAGGGGGGCTGATAGTCGTGCTGATTTTTTTTCAAGACAGTAACTACAACAACTCAATAGTGGAAGGAGACAAACACTTGGCAAGTTAAAGTTTTTTGCCGAAGACAGACGCTGTTTTTCGGGCAGAAATGTGACGAAGAGTCGGTAGGACAGACAGGATGACAGAGGCTTTTCCACATATGCCTGCAGTATTTTTTTTCTCGTGTAAGTTGCAAAAGACACTACCAGTTACCACATTACTGTTGTTCGGTCCTGTCACGTTGTGGACGTTGTGGGTCATTTCTCTTCTATCTGATGAGTGAAGGATCTGTTCAGTTGTCAGACTATGAACATCATCAGAACGACACCCCCCAGCTCAAGTTCTGTAGTCCATAAAAACATTTCTGGCTCCATTCACCTTATCTGGCATAGCCAAAGACTCTAGAAGCCCCAAGATCCCAAATTGATTTAGAAAAAAAATAGCACACATCCCATCTGAAGTGGCTGCACAAGCTTGACCACGCATCAAGGGTTAAAAATAACATCTCTTCAATCCATCCATTTTGGATCTTGGGGCTTCCAGAGACTTGGGCTATGCCAGATAAGGTGTATGAATTCATTTTAAGTCCCCTTCTACTTCAGCTGTTTGGGAGAATGCTACAACCCTGTTTTGCTGTGAAGCGTAAGAAATGTTTTGTGGACTACGAAACTTCACCTGACTTTCCATTGGCATGGGAGTGAGTAGACAATGACTGGATATTTCGGGTGAACTGTTCCCTAAAGTGTGGACAATGAAAGGTGCAGATGCTGAACATATTGTTTTTGAGTCGCACTAAACTTGGACTCTGATTTACACCTCATACACTTCTTTCTCAGCAGTGTTGTTCATCTTTAAAATACTATTGCAACCCCTGCATGGCTGACCATGATGGAATGTTTATTTTGTGCTTATAGCCAGCGCAACACCATTGCCAGAGCAGAAAATTACAGTGTTTTAAGATAGCATCAGCAGCATACTGTGCAGTAAGCACCCCGTACAATCACATTCTGTCTAATGCATGTGTCCCTATATCTGATGATGCAGTAGAGCATGGACAATAACTCATCGGGACGATTGCTTGTAATCTTGGGGGCTGACTTATTCTTAGTGAAAACACAAGCACTGTATCCTTGAAATGCCATTAAATGCGTATCACCTGTATCAATAGGCAAGCATTTGAAATTATTCCAGTTTCCCCCCATTACGATTAATGAGACCCTTATATGTCTGCTCCTTTTCTGACCCATAGCTGGTAATGGGAGGACGGGCCCTTTAAGAGGCTCCAGTGAATGAATTCTATTATAGATTAATTGATTAGGAGGGTGGCGCACTGAGATGACAATATATCTCTTTATTGATCTGCCTTTCAATGAGATTGGCTGTTACCCAACCTCCCTGAGGGATGGAGAGAGAAAAAAAGGAAGAAAATAAGAGGGGGAGAAGGTAAAGCAGGACTGCTATTAAAGGGGCAACTCATTTCCTGTTTCTGCTTCTGGCCTCTCTCTGCTTGGACTCAGTCCGAAGGAAATATGAGCGAGCCAATGGGCTGCATGCAGGCTGGAGCACTCTCTCACATACATCATCTCATTTCTCCCTGTTTCCTTCACACTCTCACTTCTGATCTCATTATATAAGAAGCCACCTCTCTAGCTGCTCGTTCCTTACCAAGTCCTCTTTGTCTTACCCTGTTCTCCATAATGAGGGGCCCCTATTAATTTGGAGGCAGTGAAGCGAGAAGCACCCTCTGTTACCCCCCCACCCCTGAGAAGGCTCTCTGCAAATCTACAAATTGATATGGGTCCATGAAGATAGAGTGGGCTGGGGCGTCCCCGTCTGCTTGCCACCACACATCATGACGAGAAGGGCAGACTGGAGTGTCAAAGGCGACATTAACCTCTTGTCTATCTACTGGGCTTTAACCATTCAACTGGTTTCATACGCTGACTGTATTTTGTAATGAGTGGGGATTACGTTTGGCACGCACACTATAAGCTCTATGGATCTGTCTCTAAAGACAGCAGTAGAGTGGGCTGCCAATAATGGAAGTGGGTTATAAAAGGGGACGGAACTGGGTGATGCAAATGGTTATTTCGAATGCTGAACCACAATTTGCACTTAATGAGGACACGAAGGAATCCTGAATGTGTCTCTGTTGACAGTGATCCACAGGAGTACACCTTGGAATATACTGCAGCACTGTGTTACTCTACAATCTCCCTTAATTGTTCACTTGGGCGGGTCACACAGAGGGTATGTGCTTTACATGGTTTTCTTTAATAAACCACACATTTTCTGTGGTGCTCTGTGGATTGACATACTTCCATCATAACTCCAACAGCTCCCATCAGGAGAGCAATGCTTCCACCAAAAGTCTGTAAACACAGCTAATGTTTACAGGAGCAGAAGGAAGAAAGAAAACACCTTCCCATCACTAAAATATGTTTATCATCTCTTTTCATTTGGAGGCTGTCCTCACTTCAGACACAACAATATTGAATGTGACATTACTACAGTGGGGAAAGAAAAGGATGGGGTGGTTGGATGAGTCAACAAAAAGATGGACTTTAAGATTCAGATTCTATCAAGACTGGCACATGTTGATGTAATGCTGTGGTCATTCCTAAGGCTAGGCTGTAGTTGTCATTGTTTTGTATTTTTTAAACTGTTGGACACCCTAAAACATATTAGAAAAAAGTCTCTGTCGAATCATTGACCTTCACAAAGGTAGTACTTATTGCATGGCCACTGTATTGGATCGCGTGATATTGTACCGAATGTCATGTTATCGTGTCCATCCCCTATAGTTTCTGGCAGAAGATGTGCATCTTCTTGGAAACAGCTCTTCTCATGATCTGAGTGGAGTTGGGACAGAGGGTCAGAGTACACAACCGGCTGCCACGCCGTGCTGCTCTGTAATTTAGCCTCCTCTGCTTCCCCACCCCACAGAGCTCCCATCCGTTCGTTTCCTCACAGATGAAATGACTCTTCCAATCCTCCCAGTCTGCTCTGGGGAGGAGGGGGTAGCGGCAGCAATTACCCCCCCTCCAAACACACACACACACACACACACACACACACACACACACACACACACACACACACA
>OMLP01016976.1:0-17067 GCA_900302685.1 Spondyliosoma cantharus
AGTTAATTTTTCTTTGAAGAAGTTCAACACTGGTGTCCCAGCCAGTGCAGCATGTGAACGGCTTTTTAGTGTTGGTAAAGATGTTTTAGTGCCAAACTGAACCAACTGTCTGATAAAACTTTGACAGACTGCTCATGTGTCATGTCAACAAGCGATTCTGCCCTGACATCTAGTTCTAGTGCCTCAGTGTTAGAGCCTCTGAAGCTCCTGTGATGTTGACCAAATGTCAGCTTTTGTTCTTTAAAAAGAAAAACTTGAGTTGAGATTCATATTTGTATGTATGTGAATTTTTTGTAGGCTATTATATTTTGTTTCATATACACCATATGTTGGTTTATCTACTTTTTTTAGCAGTGGTTTTATAAACTACATTTCTCCAGGGGTAGAAATGTAGTTTGTTCAAACTACTGCCGGGCTGAACTACATGTAGTTTTATAAGCTACGCTTGCAAAGTAGCTTCTCCAACACTGCATATACAGTGTTAATATTTAATGGGCCCCGGGCCACTCTGCACTGAAGAAATTGGGCCTCAAGGTCGAAAAGGTTAAGAACCCCTGCTATAAGACACATGAGGGTAATGGGGAACAAGTGGACACAATCAGGAATCAGGAGAGATGATCAGAGGAAGGGCAAGTGGCCTGAAACGAGAGGAGAGCTACTTTTCAAAATAAAACAGGAAGCCACGAAACAAAAACCCAGAACGAGACAAACCTCACCACTGTGTGACAGAGACATAGCACTTATAAGCCACACAAGAGAAGTATGGTAGTGTATGATTAAATAAATAGCTGATACACAGGAGGAGCTCTGGTATTCAGATTTGGGGTGAAACAATGCACCAGTATTGACAATAACGATGATAGTTAAAAATACATAATACTGATACAAAAATGATTGTGTCATGTAAATAATCCAGATCATCTGAAATCATTAGCATTTCTTTCTATGTGACAGTAATGCACTGTAACACTGGTTGCCACACATTATAAAATGGAAACAAGAGGAATACGCAGTTAGTTACTACCTAGACTACCTAGCTAACAGATTTAGTTTCAGTTTCCTTCTGAGGTTTTATCCATATGAACTGTTATTTGTTTGTTTGAAAAAAGTCATTTATTTCTGCTGAGGACAAGTCCCAACAAACTTTCTGCTTCAAGGTCCGAACCATTCTGAGAAACTGAACATTGTATCTGGAACTTTAAATGCAAGGTGTCAATGTTTTGAGCACCACATATAAAATTCTACTCACTTCAATCACATTGGGCTGGTAGCAGACAAAGGCAGGTACAACACATGGCCAAAAGTCTGAGGCTGTTTTCCTGGTTTGAACTGGCTCACTTTGTCCCAGTCAGTACAAAGTCCAAAGATTTAGAAAATAGTGCACACCCTAGTTCATTTTCAGTTTGTGGCAGCATCTTTCCAAAAAGAAGAATGGAAAAAATGACAGGGCCACTAAATACAGAAAGGCAAGTTCAAAAGAGTGTTTGGCAGCGTAAAAGGATAACACTGAGGTAGCAAGACAGATTTCAACAGAAAAGCTATTCCAGACTTAAACTGTTGATTGTTGCAGATTGTTGATCTGAGGTTAAGTGCAGGGTACACAATGGGCCATGATCGCCTGGATCATTCGAGGCCTTTAAAAGTAATGAGGAAATAATGAAAATTGACTTAAAAAATCAACTGGAAGCCAAATGCTTGGTGTCTGAACGGGAGCAAATCGCTGCAGCAGGGGAAAAGCTCAACAGTTACAGTCTATTAGTTTTACTGAGACTCTGATGAATGATAATAATAACAACACTCTTCTATTACACATCACCTCTCTCTACAGCTATAAACACATGTATACAGCAAAGACACTCTCAGCAGTGAAATAACACCACAGCTCTTCATTAGGATTGAATGGGCCACACTCAAGCTCCATCTGTCTGTTGATGTACTGACACTTCATATACACTTACACACAACAAGAGTTGTGCAGTCTGGGTATTCAACACACAGAGGTCAGGTCTGGGAGCTGGTGATGATTCAGTGTTGACGTGTTGAAGTTTAAAAACAAATACTTTTCATTTTTCAGGATTTGTTTTATTTAGTTGTGATCGAAAAAACAACTAAAAGGTTGATTATTGCCACCATCTGGTTGGAGGATTTAAGGTTAAATTATCTTTTAAGCATTCAATTTAACCTCAATTCTGAGAGTTAGTTTAACTGAAATGTTTTTATTTTTCTTCTTCTTCTTCTTCTTCTTCTTCTTCTGCTCATCTGTACAGTCATGACAGTTTGATTGAGGGTAATTAATGCTACCTGTCGACTAAGGGGTAACTCTAATAATGACCTTAAGTCTGTTTTTGCACTTTAGAGCCTTAATCAAATCATTATTATGATCTAATACAGATCTTTCAGCCCTTTACTCAACATCTTTGGGATGTTCTGATTCAGGCCACGTGCATGTACAAATGATTTTTACTCTGGCTATTCAAGAGCCCGTAGTATAGTTTGACTTCCATTATTTTAATGGCTAATGGGCAACTTCCTACAGTGGCCCTTAGAGCTGTTCTTGGTTGTTTTATTACTTTGCAGCATTGGAGAGGATGTTTCTTAATCTGCTTGTGTTTTGTTTAGCTCTCAGGAACACTGAACGATCTCTCAGATGGTAAATGCCACTGTTAGCCAAACTAAGATGTTGGGATCAATACTCCACACAAATATCTTTTATTGACATCAGTAAATCCTCTGTATGGACACGTTGGCAGTCTGACTCTGTTATGAGCCACTTAACAAGTGTATAAATTGAATTTAATGCATTTTATGGTGCCAGATTGGAAGGGAATGGTGTCCTTGGAAAGTTTGCTAGTTGGCTGCAACTCTGAAACCGAGAGATGCTGTCTGTCCATCATTCACTCGCACAACCTAACTCAGTGTTACTACTTACATTTAATTAAATGACAAAATAGATGATAGTAGAACTGTAATTCGTTCAAATTTCAGGCATCATTTTCACTTTGTTCATGTTGCTCGAAGGTAACACTGACAGTAGTCCTCTCAGGTGAAGGCTGATGAATACAAATACTACTCCCACCATGGCCTTAAGTTAAATAAGGAGTTCACTCTTCACACTCTCCCCTGTGACGGTCATGACGCACTCAGGGTCATCTGTTTTTCAGTGTAAATACATGTTTTTAAGCGGGAGGATGAAGAATCTGAAGTTAACCAACAGATTTCATGATGTGAAAATGCCGATCCGGCTCCTCGGCATAGCCGAGGACAGTGTGGGGGTTTGAGTTGTGGGTGGTTTTACTGATATCCAGCTGCATTAGCCTCAGTGTAATGTGCTGTGGAGAGCCTGCAGGCCTGGATGGTTCGATGTGAATGGTGGTTGAACGCTGAGGCTCTGGGGAGGCCAGTGGTGCTCACACCGCCATGCTTAACAAGCAGAGCCAATTCCTTCCTCATGCTCTTGGCTCTTACAGTGAACTCTTTGATTTTCCAATTCATTATTTTCTCTCCATGCAGCCTGCCGTTGGATAGGCTCGATCTCTCCGCTCAGTTACAGCGCTTGACTTAACAGGTGTCTGTGGAGGAGGAACTCCAGTGGGGTCTAGAACCCACTAACACTAAGTTATGAGGTCATCAACAGCAACCTCCGCCTCCTGATCCGTATACTCTTAACTTTCACTGAGAAGCTGCTGTGTTTTTCTTCTTCGCTGCTTTTATTCTCACTGCTGTTGGAGATCAGTCAGGTGAATCTTTTGTACCCCGCATCCCACATACTGTACACGCTCTCTGCTGCTGCTGACACTCCTGTTAAAAGTAATTCAGCAACACTGACTGACAAACTGGAGGAGGCTTGACTTCACTCACAGTGATCCAACACAAGGTAAATGTTCAGTCTGTACATGCTAGTGTCTGACCGATACTGGCTGGAACATTCAACCCTATTTCCTTGGAACTAAGGTTATATCCTACTATATTGTTTCCCAATTATGTTGAAAGGACACACATAATCCTTTCCTGTTTTGTTTTTTCTTGATTGAATGAAGCTCATTCACATTCATATTAAATTTATTTACTTCATTAGAGCAGCATGGAGGTGTTGGGTCAGGGTGGTTGGCAGGTGTACAAAGCGTAAAGACTGTGACACCAGAGACCAGGATTTGCTTCTAGACTCCCATATGTGGTCCGGTTAAGGTAAAAACAGCACTTCGGTCAAAGTGGGAAAACAATTGTGGTTTCAGTTAAATGTGTCTCAAGTCATTGTTGACATTTTCTGCATTAAAAAAACCTGATCATGATGATTAAGTAATCTGTTTGTTTGTTGCCAAGTAAGATTAATAACTGTAATATGACGATGACGAGTGCGACAAAATATACTTTGTTTTGGTAAAGTTAATCTTCACACATTTAGAGATTTGGTTGCTCATAATAATAATGTTGTTGAGAACCCCTAACCCTAACCCTGGTGACAGGCATTAAGAATAACCAAAAACTATGAAGAAATAGCAGAGCCTAAACATAACCATACAAAGTTTAATAAAGCAGTAATCACTGCAAATAGATACTGCGGTGGACAACAAATTACATTTGTCAAACATTAACACATAACACTAACAAACATCTTTGTAAATATCCCTTAAGTTTGGCTATAACAAATATGTAATGATTGTCAGAAGTCAACTCTTTTTTTACATCATTAATTAGCAAAAATCTGTTTTGTTCATTTATTCCTTTAATTCCTTTTCAGTTCATGTCTTCCTTTTTATTGTAATGATCTTGACTTTTGTTGTGGGGTTCTGGTTGTTTTAGTGTTTTGTACTTGTGTGTTTTCAGAGGTGTGCTTCAGAGGCTGGGCATGGTTACCTCTCACACAACCACAGATTATTTGTCGATCGGCTCCTGCTCAAATACTAGTGGTACATGGCTGCACAGCGAAACGCATTCCCCAGTGTTATTGTCTTCTCATGTACAATTCAATTACCTTTGTTTCTCTTCAGCTTCTCCAGTAATCACTACCTTCGAGTCCAGACGTGAAAGTGCAGGTGCTCCCATTTTGGCTCTCCGCCATATTGTGTCTTTAACTACGGCCGCCATTTTGGCTCTCTTTCTTTGTTCCTCACACACACACACACACACACACACACACACACACTACATGCTTATTTGTTATTTATGCTTTAGTTTGTTTGTTGTTTAGCTGCTTTAGTTGAGTGATTTGTCTTCTGTGATTACTTTGTGCATATGTTTGTGATATTTTCTAGTTGTGATGGTCAGTGCTCGGATTAATTTCACTGTTCACTAACCCTAACCCTTCACTGTTCCTTTAAGTGTAAATATTTTATAAATATTTACATTTAAAGTGAACCCTTCTTTTGAGACTATGTTGGTCTGGTTATTGGTCCCTGTTTCCAGGGCGGTGCCCCGTTTTAATGATTTAATCATAATTTGTATTTTTTATTGATTTAATTTGAATAATTATTACCAATAATTATTAATTTCTAATTACCACACCTGCCCTACCATCGATTCCCAACAAATGTCTCTATCCAATGAGTAGATGTTGCGATATTTCAGTCTAGATCAAAGCAGTGGACCAACTGACTGACTGATCTTAAACACGATAAATAACTGAGACAAGACAAAACTCTTTAATAGAATCATTTATTCCTTTTGAGATACAAGCTTTTCAATTATCAGAGCCTTTTTGTTTAAATCCTTCATTAATCTCAGACTGACCTCATTACTCATTTAAAAAGTGTCTTTTAGTCTTTCAATAAATATTTTAGATCTCCCCTTTTGCCCTACATGTGATCAGACTATTTATAATTTCATGCCTGAATAAAGGTTTTACTGCCTTCCACTCCAATATATTTCCTCTGTTCGGTCTGTTTGTGACAACAAGCATATTTTCTATCATCATTATTCTCCCAAACGTCCAAAACACATTTTTGTAACATCTCAGTTGCATCTGCATCTGTCTGTCAGCCATTTGATGATACATGAGAGATTCTGTGCATATTTAGTTTTCTCTAGACCAGCCAGCTGGATGAGACAAGGCTCTGGGGAAGGTGGGGGACGTGTAAACAGTCAGGAGAGCAGCGCTTTCTGCAGCCATGTTCAGATGCAGGGGACGAAAAACACCCAGTCTCCATAAACCACTCAGTGAAAGCCTAACACCGTTCCTGAGCGATATCTAAATATAACCTGGAAACTATACCCACTGTAAACTGAGAGATGGATGCATTGAGCTCACGTTAATTACATTTGTAAAAGTTCCATCTGCCAGTTTTTCGGCTTCTGAAAAATCAGTCTTCTCTCCACCAAGCCTGTTCTACATGCCAGTCAACATGGCCTTAAGATATTGACTGACAGCATCAATGGAGGAACTACAGCACAGAACAAGCAGGAGGATGAAAAGATGATCAGTATGATTGTTGGCAGGGTTATTTATCATTTCTTCACCTGCTTCAAACTGCGCTGATACAATAATTTCATCTGAGAAAAAAATCAGTAAGTGCAAATGTGTAAAACAAAAAAGCACAGCGTGGAAAATATATATGATAATAATGTATATGATAATGACCTAATAAATATATATATATATATATTTATATATATATATATATGTCGGTCTCTGTAGCTGACAGCTAGCTTGTTGTAGCAGCAAGTACCCTCTGTTAGCTGCCTCAAGCAACAGACAGCTAACAGGAAGCAGGTCATATTTGTCTTCAAAATAAGAGCTTTACATTGCACCCCATTGGAGTTTAGAACTGGATTCTTAGCGGGGGGCTTTTAATTTGAAAGTAGCGAGTGTGAGCAGCTTGCTGTTACAACAAGCGAGCTGTCAGCTACAGAGACCGAGGAGACGCGAGCATCTCCTGGATCCTCAGAGTAATGGAGTTGAAGCAGCCATCAAAGGTGAGTTGAAGTGATTTACCTTGGTTATTAGCAAATAGCAGGGAGACATTAGCGCACGACACGCTGACCACCTGTCCCACTTCGGCACGATACCAGCAATGGATCTCGTCCCACGCTGTTGGACAACCTGAGACAATAAATGAATATTCATCATCATGTTTATCACCTCACAGGTTGGTGATGAGTTCGACTGAGGAGCTCACAGTGAAGGAAAAAACCTGAGAATAAACAGTATTACAGTCTGTTATGGTCAGACACATTTTTGAGAACGGATGAGCAAATAAATCACTACAATATATATCAATGTACCCTCTATGTCTACATTTGATTCAAGATAAGAGGAGGTGATGTCATTATTTGATGCAGTCAAGTGTATGTTTTAAACCCACATTTTCATTTAAAACAGGGAAGGTCAATGAGAGCAGCTCTCTTTTGCATTGACACCCTGGTGACGCAGACATTTAGGGTGTTTTCACACTTGGTCCATTTTAGCCCTCAAAATGAACTCAGAGCCATAAGTCTGCATTTTCTGTGCATATTAAAACACTCAAGAAGAACAAAAGAAGACCTTGGTACTCAGACTTCCTTGAAAGGCTGTCTGAGTACGGTTCACTTCAAGTCCACATTGCGGTTCGCTTAACCTGTGCATCATGAACACAAAGCAATCCAGGTTTGCCTCACCCTTTACCATGTTGTGTTTTAGCCCCAGAGGCTTGCCATAGAGAACGCTGGAATGCTCGATAAACAGCACGAAACCATCACCGCTGAGGCTTGTGGACAGGGAATAGTTTGGTCTCAGGAAGAAACTACTGAACTTCTCCATGTCTACATACTTTAGTACCATGGAAGTGTAGATCAAAGCTAATTGAAGCTCGCGTGATGTTAATATAATTCGAAGACTAGTAGACTTAAAGGATGCAGTAGGATTTGTTCAAGCTGTTCCTAAATGCACCACAAAGATAGCTGACAGACCACAAGCACAGATTTTCCACAACATTAAACTGAACATAGAACCTAAAGAATTGTAATGTTTCAGAATATCCGTGGTTTGCAGAGACATTGTCAACCTGCCAACATCTGACGACTGGGTCGTTGGGTCCAAGCCAAACAATTAAGACTCAGATCCTGCCAGAAAGGGTGACCTTTCTTTTCCTCTCTTTATTCAGCACATTTAATATTCTGTCACCGAGGGACTTGTTTGACCTTGTACACATTTGAATGCTACAACTCTTGCTAACGTCTATTCACAAACCTAATCTAGAATCATTTAATCTGTATAGAAGCACAGTCATCTAGGGTCATTTTTCGAGGGGGTTTCCCTCAGTCTGGGAAAATCAGGGGGCGTTTGATGTGGTGACGTCCTCTGAGCCCACGCTGTGTCTCTGTGTCTCTGCTGCTCCCCTCACATGGCTGACATGCTCCCCCCGCAGCCTCCATCGCTCCCAACATGGGAGGAGAGAGAGCAGTAATGAGGAGCCCTTCTCTCTCCGTCACCACAACACCTCGTACATCAAAGCCGCTCGGCCCTGTCTCAATTAAAACAGCAGCGCGTGGAGACACTCATTCATAATAAAACACCGCTTTTGGCTACTGCTGAAACTTCTCCTGCCATAGCAGGCAAACATCTCTCTGGATAAGTGTCACTTTGAACTGTCTGTTTTAGAACATTTTTGCCTCACGTCTCCATAATTGTTTATGCACCAACACCGAGCTTCTGGTGACATTTTCATCTGCTGCATCGATCAAAAAACGCACATTATGAGGCCGTTTTGTAAACCTCCTAATGGCTCTCCAGATAATGAGAAGCCAGTCTCTAGCAGCATAAAGGACACGCTGCTTTTCTTTGAGAGGTGTCAACAGTAAGGTCCTTCATTAGGTGCTAATTAAAGGATAGCTGGTGACACCCTGACAGGATGATAGAGTGGACAAATAGGCTGGTGCTTCTCATTAATGGTTGGATCTTTTTGTCCTGTTAACAGTGATCCTGAGCACAAAGACTTGTTTGTTTGCCTCTTCATGCTTTCAATAAGTCTCCTCTCAAGGGTCTTACTTATCCTGTTCGGATCGGTGATCTGTGTGACAGGCTGTTGTGTAACGTTCCTCAACAGCATCATAATGCTCACACACGCATGAACATCTCATTGATCACACATCTCTGCACTTTACAACAGAACTGACTCAGAGGCATGTGAAGGCAAAGGAAACATTGCTACAAAATAAAGAAATGAATTCCTTTTCGGTTACTCGGCTGATCTTGTGTCATCATTTATGCTTTCAAAGATAGATATTGTGATTCTGCTGCAGAATAGGGCTGCATTAAATTGATTAAACTCTGTGTAAAACAAAACAACTGAAGTCAGTAATTTGCAAACAGTTTATAGACAAGTTTTCCTGAGCTTATGTGGTAAAGTCCTTTATACAATCAACAAAGTGTTGAACCTCGCCCCATCCTTGCTTGTGGACGTCTGAGCCTTTGGAGGATGCCCCTCTCAAACCCAATCATGATACTACCGCCTGTTAAAGCGAAACTTTTGCCTTTCGTGCAAAAGCATAATTACGACGAAAGAGGCACTTTTAAGATTTACCCTAGTTTCGTTTTCAGGTCAAACTCATTTTCAATGGAGTACAGGGGCACTTTTACGCTAACATCAAAATTTCTATCGCTATTTTTACATCACTAAGAAGGCTCGACACAACATGAAACTTTGCTCGTAGTATCACCAGGGTCTCTACACATGAACACGAGCATTGAGAACATTGTTTGTGTACACAGAGTTTACTAAAAAGAGGGGTTTTGAACAACAATTTTTTTGATTTTACTATTGTTTCTTATATGAGGCTCCTTTTTCAACTTCAAGATCAATATTGTTTTTTGCTAAAGACAAAACAATGAATTATCCTGCATTCATATGGAACTAAGCTTGAGGAGCGTTCCACCTTAACTGTCCTCCATGATACATTGCATTTGGAGATCGATACTTCTCACTGGCAGGACGGCTGACAGCCGAAGACAAATCTGCTAACGTGAGTTGTCCAAAAACCTTCTTTCTACTAAACTCTGTGTACACAAACAATGTTCTCAATGCTCGTGTTAATGTGCAGAGACCCTGGTGATACTACGAGCAAAGTTTCATGTTGTGTCGAGCCTTCTTAGTGTTTTAAAAATAGACATTTTGATGCTAGCATAAAAGTTCCCCTGCACTCCATTGAAAATGAGCTTGCCCGAAAACGAAACTACAGTAAGTCTTAAAAGTGCCTCTTTCGTCGTAATTGTGCTTTTATACGAAGGTTTGACTCATATACATTCACAAAAAAAGCCTAGGTTGCATTTTGGCGAGAGTTTGGCTTTAACATTGAATCTGTTCACCTGTGGAATGTTCCAAACAGGGTTTTTTCTGGGCAGTCTTCTGTTGCCCATGTACCAACTTGCTTGAAACATGTTGCTGGCATCAAATTCATAATCAGCAAATATTTACAAAAATCAGTGACGATGATGATAAACATTAAAACATTGTCTTTGAAATCCTGCATAGCTCCCAAACCGTATATTTTCATACATTAGAGAAAAAATTGTCTGTTTATCAAATTTGAATTATTGCATCATTTCTCTGAAAAAGGTGAAACAAGTAAAACCTGAGTGGCTTATCTGCAGACCTTGCCCATGTGGCTGCAGAGTTATACAACGATCCACCCCTCTGACATTTATGTCATCTTTAATAAACATCAGGAACAAGTCATGAGGCAAGCTTTGTCATTCCCGGGGGGCAGACATGATGTGGGAATGAGAATTTGATTCCCCCAAATGTCAATCTACACATTTTTCCTGTATTTCCTCTTCACCTGTACCACCATATCTCACTATTTTATTCCTCCTCTAGCTACAAGTTCACCTCTCACACTTTAACTCTCTACCGGTTCTTTAAAGCATTCGTCTTCTGCTTGTCGTGTACATTTCTGCTGCTGTAATATTGTTACACATATTACAGCAAATAAGGCTCCACTGGGATGTGTACAACAATATCTACCCTTTAATAAACAATGTCATGTGATAAGGGAGAGGCAGAGGTGAAACATAGAGGATGAGATGGACAAAGTGACAGCGGGGAGATATTTAAACAGACAAAGAGCTTGACCAGAAATTCAGGTGCTGCTTGTTTAGTTTTACTGACAGATGATGGAAACATGAAGTTTGTTTTATGCTCTGTTTAGACTGAGGACACATCTCTCATCTAATCTGTCTCCTGCTCCAAAAACCCAAACTAAACATCTCCCACTGCCTAGTTCTAACACTGCAAAAGTGAATGTTAAACCTCAATGCGATAAAGTGAAACAGCCAAAGACGATGTCCACATGTCGGTGAATACCTTCAGTATTGAGCAACTGGTCTGATGCTGAAGTGGCATGTGCACACCATTGGTTTCAAAATCAAATAACATAGTTGGGTTTGGTGGTGGTCAAAACAAACTCCTCAACAAAAGATCCCATTGTCATTAGCTCTTACTACAGTCAACCCTGCTGAACCCAACTTTAACTGGAGAAAAGCAACTTTTTTCTTCACAAATGAGCCAGGGTGGTGGTCACATTAAACTCCTCAACAAAAGAATCAATGTTATTAGCTCTTAACAACTGTCTGCCCTACAGGTTGATTTTACTTTTAGGTTTAGAAAGAGACAATTTGCTGTCAGTTGTGGCATCATTAAACTGCTTGGGAGTTTGTGTTGTGCACATTGTGAAATGTTGAAGTGGAGGATCAAGCCACCAGGGCTGGTGATCTGGTTTTTATGTTGGGTTTTAATAAAGTCCGTTTGTGACCATAAATTTACCTTTTCTGCAAATGGAACCTGTGACCTGTTTCTGGTTTAACAAAAAACATCTTATAATTTAACAATGTCTATCTCCTCTGTGGTGATCCTTTCCATAATGTTGGCAGTCACGTAGAATGAAGTCTTGTGTTGCTTTTCCGTAGTTGGATAAATACAAATTCTGATTTATAAGGTCACTGACAGATACACGAAACACTGAAACAAAATCTGGGCATTTTGGTGCGTAAATTGAGACCATTTTCATGTCCAGGTGCCTGTTGTCTCACAATCTGACCAAAGCTGTAGGCTACTGAGAGTTTGAACTATCAGCTGCCTGATAGTTGATGCCTCACATCATCACCAATAATAAATACTATAAATACACAGAAGTACAACTGATACACACCTCATACCACAAGGTTGGTTTAACAGAGCTATGCTAGAAGGTATAAAGGATCTCTGGGCACAGGACATCTGCAAAGGTGGTACCCCGTTCCTCTGTCATGATGATAACTCATATTCACCATAGAGAGGGTGCGATACATCATTAAGGATTGCCTGTCCTTTTCCTCCCACTCAGGTCTCACGAAGCAGTTACTTGCAGAGCTGTCATTGTTGACCCACAATCTCACTAGACTGCATTAAAATGTCTAAAACGACTGGACCTTTGTTATGTATGTTAAGTTGTGTACTTTTTTAAGATTACCTAAATGTTTCCAACAATGTTCAAACCAGAGGAATCTGTCATAGTGTTCAAGTAATTGTGCGTTTAATGTGGTCCCCTGTTGCTATAACACAAGGTGATATGTCACCGAGTGAAGAAGGATGTCGGGCAAAAAGGCTAAATAGAACAGAACATAAAACTTTATTATATAACTTTGTCAGCGATGGTTTATGCCTGAGTCATCAACAGAAGTGATTATTTAACAGTGAAGACAAGAACCAAGTTACTCTCAGCAATTCTTTTGTTTGTGCGATAAAGAGACCAATAGCGTCAGAAATGACATACTGTGTGTTTAATTTTATTAATTAATTTTTTTTAACTATTTTTTTTTTAAGAAATCGCTCAGTTGCGAGCATGTTTTTTTCCTCCACACCTGCTGGCCTCTATTATATTCTTTTTGTTGTGATTTTTTTAGGTCCAGGGTAGCTCGCTATGCTAGAAATCATTTTAAAACTCTGCCCCTACAGACCAAAACAATGACTCAGAGAGCCATAAGTCATTCGCGCTCACTTAACTACCTTTCCTCGCTCTTTTGCTTATTTAAACCAAAAATTGTCGTGAAAGTACCTCAATATCAACTGCTGTTCTCTGTGAATTTGATAAAAAATAGCCAACTGTGCAAACTAGCAAACTCAGTGCTGCCTGAAAATGATGTCAGAGACACCAGATACGTGATCAGTCAGGTCAAAATCACTAGGAGTCAAAGGATTGAACGCTCAATAAGTTGAGTAAATTCTACACTGCATAAGGTCAAAACGAGTGTGCTTTTCACATTTTGCAGAGTTCTGGACGTCCTCTCTGTGGTTCTGTCGACTGCCAAACTCAGGTGGAGGCAGTACCTTCATTATGGCTCCATTCCATTCTGCTGTGTGACTGCAGCAGGGCCGAGGTACTGCGCCTGCTGGC
This sequence comes from Spondyliosoma cantharus, assembly GCA_900302685.1. NCBI lineage: Eukaryota > Metazoa > Chordata > Actinopteri > Spariformes > Sparidae > Spondyliosoma > Spondyliosoma cantharus. The sequence continues at coordinate 13,342 of OMLP01016976.1, forward strand.
TTACTGGCATGTCTAAATACAACAGAGCCATAATTAATGACGTTAGCTACACCTGTGCTTTTCATGCTAGGACAAGTCACAAGATAGTAGATCTTGTGATGTTAACGAGCTGTTCCCCAACAATAAATCAACAGATATATGCAGCAGTGAAATGTGCAACATCCCATCTGAAATGAAGTTGAGTCATAACCATCTACCATCTACCAAAAATGGAAGTACTATAAAAGAGTTTAGTATCCTCTCTCTTACCACCTTTACCTGGTCCTCCTCTCACCTGTACTGCCTACAACACTTTGGTCAGCGGCATACTGAAGATCTGACCCACTTGACCCGAACACTTCTCCTCAGGACAGTCATGTTGAAACGTTTCTGAATACTAATGAGTGTGAAGCCCATTAAAGATGCCTCACAATCACTGAACGTGTGTGGTATCTTTATCTTTTGTTTACCTGGCAGCTTGTGCAGATGAGCAGTTCTGGCTGACCTGTCATGTTGTCTGTGTTTTGCTCCGAAAGCTTCATGCCTTTATTTATTTATTTTTGATCTTTTATTGCTTTCCTCTTTAATTCTTTTACTTTTTTAATTATTTATAAATGTAGGTTTTCATTGTTTCACTGATAATCTTTCTTTTGTTTTAGTCGGAATCATGGATAGCTGGATTTTGCTTGTGTAAGGAGCCGTGGTGAAAACCTTTTTTGATGTCTGTGTTTGCACACAGTTTTGTTTTGTATCTGTTAGTGTTCAATTCAAGGAATTGCATTTCATTACGGATGGACAGAGCAGCACTGCCTTTTAATAAGGGAAGCTGTTTTTCTTGGCACGTCGAGCCTTAATGAGAAAGAAACGGTGACAATGATGCATGGCAACAAATGCATGAGGAGGTTTTGTGAAATATTTAGCTAAAAGTCATATAGATGACAGCAGGCATATGTCCCTTTCCTGTTGCCGGAGCAACTGCACTCCTTTTGTGTGAAAGCAAATGCTGTGACAGTATCTGCACCAAATTGAAATGTAATGCACCATGTCTTGAAGCTGCTGTGTCGAATTGTAGACATCACATGATTAAAACCACCCCAGCTTACAGTCAGTACGTGGCAAACACTTCATCACAGGTTAGTTAATGAGGTGACTGAGTTAACAGTCTATCCTCTTGAAAGTCGACAAGGAGCTGAAATGTATAGAAATTCCCATAAATTGAGCAGACCTAACTTCTAATACTGGAGCTTAAACATAGTAAATGGTCACATAATGAACACAAAGGTGTATCAAAATAGAAACAGCAGTTCCCCTTTGCTACAAGGGATGTGATTAATTTACCGTCATGTGACACTGAACGGAAGATGGAAAGAGGAGTTTGGCAAACACATCAGAAAACACAAAGGTTCCCATTCAAGTGAATGGACTGCGGGTTCAGAGAGTCCTCTCTGAAACAGACATTTTAACATTTAGTACTGCCATTAAATTTTTCTCGCATGTATTAAAGCACCTCGTACTTGTGTGAGTTCACCCTGCTGCCACTTGACAAAAGATACAGAAGTATCCATTGCCATACCAATGGACTACAGAGCAACTTCTCTCCTCAGACTGTGAGACTCCTGAACTTATCCACAACACTACACGAAAACATTTGTATTTGTTCTTGTAAGTGTTTGTTTAAAGAGCTTTGTTCTCCCAGCAAAATCTTTTCACATGTGTCTGCCCCTAAAATCTTGACTGATTTGATAATCTTGTGTTTGTCAGAGCATACAGCTGGGACTGTTTCTCCTCCCTGACAGGCCAGTTTTGTAAAAGCTGACTGTAGAAGTGAAGTGGTGCCTCAGTCTACTTCATCAGTGTTCAGTCCGGGTTCGAGGTGTCTCAAACCTGCCGCCTAGAATGCTAATTGTCACGTCTTTGCTTTGGATGATCACAGGAAAGAGAGACAAATGATGCAATTAATTCTGAGCGACACCAGCTGTGCCACGCACAGGCGGTCCCGCAGCCGAACCGACGACCGCTTCAACAACTGTGTGGCTTTCATCAACCTTGTCAGAGTGCAGAGACAGAGCTTACCTGCCTCAAATCACATAACTCAGAACACTTGAAAACAAAGAGAAGTCGGGTGTCATCGTGTCACGTGTCATCAACATGCTTTCAGACAGCATCTCAGATGGAAAATGAAGTGCAGTCCTCCTGAAGGACAAGCTGTTCCAGTCACTGCGTTTTCTCTTCTGAGTCACTGAAGGGAGGATAATGGATGAATCTCCTCTGATTCAGTTGGCTCACCTTCTACCTGAGCTGCGGAGATGAAACAGGGACGGGCCAACTTCTTTTAATCCAGACATCTCCTCACCTGATTAGTTCCCCTGATTGTTTTGGCTGCTCTGCCAAGTGAAGGGCAGTCATTTGATAACAGGAAGCAAATGTGCTCGCTGTGCTTTTGATTAAACTTCTGCAATCATCAGCTGTAGGAAGGCACCGAGCAGCCTGCTGTGTGCGCTGCCGTGAGCCTCACATACAGATGTGGTTTGAAGGAGGGGGGTTTAATCTGTTGTATAATTAAGATGTATTCTGACCTCACATGCAAGTACCCAAAAGTCTTTACTTTTTACATTAAAAGCTCTAATGCAGAAGTGTTGTTACTCGACTAAATGCCGAAGTTAGAAGAGTAAAAGCATTAACCGGGTTGATGTAAATCTGGAAAATGGAACTTGACATGCTTGTGTTGTTTTTGAATAGCCAAGTGATGTTTCTGGTGCTTCACAGCAAAACAGTTTTGCAGCACTCTCCTAAACATCTGGGCCCGTATTCACAAAGACTTTTATCTTAACGTTAGGAGTACTCCTAAATTGGACTAAAAGTTTTTATGTAGGAGTCGTTTCTTAAAAGTCATTCACAAAGCCGCTGAGACCTACTTTTAGTTATGAAAACAGTGAACTCCTAAACTAGAAGTAACTCTCTGTTGCTATGGATGACGTCAACTTAGAAGGACGCACTTAGAAGTGGTGACAGCGGTGATTGGTTGTTGAGTGACCATTGAAAAGTCATTTGGGCTACGCAATGCATGAAGTGAAAATAAGGATGTTGCCTACAAGCCCATGACAAAGATATTGGATAAAGAAATGTATTTATGAGGAGAATTAAGTGCCCCCCCCCCAAAAGAAAAACGCTTGGGCCAAATAAAAATTAGAAGATTGCGATGAAAAACGTTAATTGTCAATAAAAGCGGTATTTACCCTGTTAGTTGTCCACATAGGCCAACTATCCAATAGGACTATGATGCGACACTATAAATGACCGTTCAAGTAACTCAAACCACTCTCCAATAAAATTTCGCAACAATGTCCAGTATATTGTAATGTGCGTCAAAGACAATTTGTGTGTTGATGGAATGCAACTTTTTCCGATTGACAAAGACGTCTTCATCCTGAGAGGGTGCAATTATTTTAATATGCGTCCCATCAATGGCACCGATCACACCGGGTATACCTGCAATTTCCATGAATTTGGCTTTGATTCTTTATTGGCGATTGTCTAAAGGAAACCGGATAAACTGACGGATTATATGGGGTCTACAGAGCGCGTTGATGGTTTGGTAGATAGAGCGGCTCACTGACGGCTGTGATATCCCTAAATTATCTGCGTTGCAGAGCTACATTTTCCCCGTAACCAAATACCGGTGTCGCCAAGCATTTTAACTGCGGCGTTATTGGATTGTTTCGGTTGGTTGGAGACGTTATCGCTTCC